>NW_004624772.1:12371018-12392819 GCF_000247695.1 Heterocephalus glaber
GGGGGGGTGGGGGCGTGGGGGGTGTGCTTCTGGTGCCCATGGGGTTCACCTTCTCTGCCCTAGGAGCTTGGGATGGCCCTGGGGGAGCTTCCTTCCGGGTGCTAGGACCAGTTTAGCTTCTCTGTCCTAGGAGCTTGGGATGGCAGTGGGGGAGCTTCCAGGTGCTGGGACCGGCTGAGCTTCAGGACTTGCTATTTTTCTCCAGATGCTATCAACCACAGCCATCTGTCTTGGTCAGAGACTGCTTAAAAATATATTTTTTCCGTGTGTTTGTGTGTGTGTGTGTGTGTGTGTGTGCGTGTGACAAGACCAAAGTAGTCTTTAGTGCAACAATGGCCAACTTGTGGAATTCAGCAGTGACTCCCCCAACCCACTCCTGGTTGCCAGATGTCAGATAGCCAGCAGTTCCCTTTCATCCTCACACCACGGAGCCGTTTCAGCCTGTGTAGTGGTCAGGCTCCCAACCCTTCTGGGCCCCACCCCAGAGCTGATTGAAGCCTAATCTTGCCTGAGGCAACTGAGGGGGAGGGGAAGAGAAAAACCACCAGGGAGTGGTTCCAGAAGTTCAGCCACTGCTGCTTATTTAAGGGTTGTTTTCAACTTCCGAATTGTTCTTTCTGTGAGGGGAAAAGAGGACAGAGTAACAGCAGGGTGCAGACCCGGGCGATTGGAGGGCGACACACATGAGCCTGGTTTTCCTGAGTGCTGGCTGTGTGTTCCTGCCCTCCACGGCAGACCCCGGACCTGGATAGTTCTGGATGCCATTGCTTCTACTGACTCCTCCATCTTTCTGTCTTCAGGCTCTTTCTTCTTCTCTTTCTCCTTCTCTTTCTTCTCTTCCACCTTATCTTTCATAACCACTGATTTGTATCAGCAACAAGAACACAACAAAGTTGCTGGAAGTCACATCCTGTGGATAAGCCCAGAGCTGGCAGCCCCACCACAGGGATATGGGAGAACGCAAGGGACAAGTGATGTCTTAACTTTCCAGTCAAGAGTGAGACTTTCATACTTCCTCTTTGACTGGTGACTTTTCAAAGGTTTACTGAAATGAATTGACAATAGCCAGATTAATAGGTGAAAAAGGTTTATGGATTTATTACTATACACAGGGGAAAAAAATCACGGCGTATGAGTCTCCACAAGCACCAGATGGTCAAAGTTTAAATACTTTGAGCTGGAATGCACAGTGGAGAAAAGATTGACTTATTAGGTAGATAGAGTCTCTTATAAGTAATCTGTCTACATGCTGCCCTCAGAAGAATAGGTGAAAAGTGTGTCCTGGAGGAGTGTAATGTCCTTACAGATTTTTAGTCGCTTCTTTCTCTGAGTGCTTAATCTTTCCTGGTTATTTTATTAGAGTCCTAGGGAAAGGCCTTAGGATAATTGCTTTTGTTTTGGAAGAAGCTTTCCTCAGTCAGATAAGGAAATTCCAGAGAGTCCTGGCCTGCACAAGGTGGAAGGAGAGAAAAAAGACAAGGTTAGAGGGACTGAGATTCCTTTTTTAAAAAATTAATTAATTTTTTTAGCAAAACATTTATTGGTATATTTTATTTTGAATTTTTTTTCCAGATACCAGGGATCAAACTCAGGATTTTGTGCTTGCAAGGCAGCTGTGGGGCCACTGAGCTAAATCCCCAGCCCTGGTACATTTTAGATATACATAATGATAAGATTCACCATAGGGAGTTTGTACCAGTACATGATGTGTCTTACTTTTATTTTTTTCCTCATTCCCTCCTTCCCTTCTGTACAAAAGCTTTGTTTCCATTTTCTCCTTTGATTTTCTCTCTTTTTGGGGATTGTGATTCTGAGGCAGATTATAAAGCCCTGCTGCATAACCATTTCTGGGCTCCCAACATTGCATATGTGACCACAGATAATTTTTTTTTAATTAGCCAGCCTTAGTTTCTTCATCTGCAAGATGATGGCACAGGTGCTATGATCTCTTCACTTGTCACAATATTAGACACCCACAACACAAAGGATTTTGGCTCATAATTTTTAGAGGATTCAGACCATAGTTGACTGGTTCCAAGGCAGGAAGGGCATGGCCAAGGAAAGTCACTCATGTCCTGGTGGCCAGGAAGCAGAATGACTCACCTCCTAACAGCTGTAGGGCCCCGTGATCCATTTATTGTAGCTAGGTAAGTTAATTAGATATCTTATAGGCAGTTATATAGGGCCAGTGCATGAGGAGCCAACATGGAGGACAGTAGAGGAACCAAGATGGAGGACAATCAAGACATATTCACTGAAAGCCAGCATTGTAAAAGAAGAGAAACTACCATACCCACATAGCATGAATAGCTGTGATTGATATTCTAAATAGGTATCAATCACCTGGATAGGGGACAAAGATCATCCAAGAAAGATCCCTGACCCACTCCTTTCCACCTAAAATCCTTGCTCATTCCTTGTACACTTGTTATGTGACTTGTTTCCTCATTGGATCCCCATTTAATCAATATTACCTAAGCAACTATACTTGTCATAATCTTATTGGTTGTTCGTAGTTTTGTCCAACTTGTGATTTCTCATTGGGTCAATATTACCTAAGCAGCTGTACTTGTGATCTTACTAGCTGACTAGTTTTGTCCCACCTTGAACCCATCTCACTTCCTGGCTTTGTCCCATAAAACACCTTTGAGAGAAGCAGTGTGGGCAGGCAACCCACTTTCTGGTCCCTCTTCTGTCTCTCTTAGACAGAAGCTATCTTTCTCTCAATAAATTTTTCCTACTCTTAAGCTCCATTGTTCCTAGAATTCATTCTTCGATTTTAGAGAACTCGAACTTGCACTTCGGATATCTAGCAGGTTTGGGAGTTGCATCTCTTCCCCTATATCACAATGACTTTCCAAACATATGAGGCCTTTGGGGGACATTTCAGATCAAACCTTCTTTATTTGAGGAGATGCTCTAACCACATCATAGTGTTAGCATGGGTAAAATACATACTATGAAGTAAATGCTCAAGACCATTCAGTCATTTAATAAATATGATTAGAGCCTTACTAAGTGCCATGCTTTGTTCTAAGCACTGAGTGAACAAAAGAGAGAAAAGAAAATCCTGCTTTTATGGAATTAACATTGTAGGAAGGGGAGAGAACAATAATGAAATAAAATATATAGAAATCAAAGAAAAAAAACAAAAAGGAAAGATAATACATGTAGCAAGTGAGATGATGAAAAATTACAAGAAAGAAATAAAGCCAAGGAGAGAGTAAAAGGAGGAAGAGAGAGAGCAAGACTCTGCAAATGTAAGCTTTGAAAACAGACTTGAAGGAGGTGGGGAGCCAAGCATGGAGGCACCTGAGGGAGGACCATCCTGACCTGGGAGTGTGCCAGGTGTGACACAGCAACTTCTAGGAGCTCAGTCCGGATGTGGGCGGTGTTCAGTGGGACAGGGAGAGCAGTAGAAAATGAGGTCAGAAAGGTAATGTACCTGTGTGCTGCAAGGGAAAGTGGCAGCAGGGAGTGCTGGCATGTAGGAACATGTTGGCCATTGAAAAGTTTGGAGAGTTTTAAGGGGAAGAGTGATAGAATCTGATTAATGTCTCAACAGGATTGCTCAGATGGCTGTGTTGACAATAAGCTGTGAAAGTCAAGAGTGGAAGTAGGGAAACTAAAGTTTGGTACAATAATCCAGGGGAAAGATGATGGTGGCTTGGACCAGGAGGTTGAAAAAGAGGTGGAGAGAAGTGATTGGATTCAGGATATGTTTATTCAAGGAAAAACTAAAAGTATTTGATGATGGATTTAATAGGAAGTGTGAAAACAAGAGAGGAGTTTAGCAATGTCTGGGAAGTTTTCAGTCTGAGCAAGTGAAAGGCTGAAATGGCTACCTTATAGCATGAGAAAGACTAAGTGGAGCAGATTCGGGATGGGGACTGGGTATGAGGATGGCTGATGTTATAAATTCAGCTTTGCACATTGTGAGAGTTTATTACTTTAATATCACCCGTGAGTCATGTACTAGGGTTTACACATTGGGCTTGCTTTCTTAGAATGCTGCCTTAGCCATGTAAGAATCCCAAGCCATCCTGCAGGAGAACCATAGGAATAACCAAAGTCCCTGACAGTGGCTTCAGCTAGAGGCCAGACATGTAAGTGAGTGCATCTTAAACTATCCAGTCCCAGTAAAACTTCAGAGAATTTTAGTTGCATGAGTGACCCTCAACAAGATCAGAAGAACCACCTAGCTGAGCCCAGCTGAAATGGCCACTTCAGTTTGTTATGTAACCATAGATGATTGCTACAATTGTGTGAAATTTGAGATGCCTGGTGGATATTCAAATTAGGATGTCAAGCCGGTGGTTGGATGAGTTGGAACCCAGGGAAGATGTCCAGGCTAAAAAGATATTGGGAGTCATCAGCATAGATGACAGTTAAAGCCATGAGACCGATAAAAGCATCAAGGAAGTGACTGTAGGTAGAGAAGGCCAAGGATAGGGTCCTGAGGTACCATAACACTTGAGAAAGAAGAAAAATCTACAAATATCACAAGGAAGGACCGATCAATTGTATAGGAGGAAAACTAGGCATATCTGATGACCAAGTATAGGATATGTTTTTGGAAGAAAGGTGTGATCAGTTGTGTTGAATACTGCTTACTAATCAAATAAGAGAGGACTGAGGGTTGATTATGGCGTGTAGTCAATGAATGTCTTTGGTTTCCATGAGAGGAACAGTTTTAGAGAAGTGCTAAATGTGGAAGCCTGATTAAGAGTTTAAAACAGAATGGCAGGAAAGGAATTGGAATCAGATACCCTTTTGAGAAATTCTAGTAGAAAGGAAAACAGAGAAATAGATCCATAGCAGTGGAAAGACATTGGTTTAAGAGAGAGTTGTTAAGGTTGGAAGCATGTTGTTTACAGATGGGAAGGATCTAGCTGAGAGAGGAAAATCAACTGATGCGGGAGACAGAAAGCAGATTTGCTAGATGATGTCCTTGAGCAGAGGAGTGAAAGTGGGACCCCTGGTAAAGTGGAGGCACTGTCCTTAGCTGGGAGCAAGGATGGATCACATATAATGTGAGAAAGAAGGCAGGCCATGTGCTCTGATATGCTTGTGAAGAGAAGTAGATAGAGAATATAGAATTTCTCTGCTTATATTTTTCTCAGCAAGGCCATTGGCTGGGTTGGAGGGTTAGTGAGGGCTTGTTGGAAACGTAAAAAAAAAAGGAGATAAGAAATTCTTGTCTAGAAAAGAATAGAATCCATTGTTATTATATCCCTGCAGGAGGCAAAAGTTCCCAGTCTACTTATTAATGTTCAAGAGCTCAAAGCTACTGTTCCGATGGGCTCAGGCTTGACAGCTTGTAATATAGACTGATTGTGGCTGGGACTATCGTGCCTAAATAAGATCATGTATCACTTCCTTTTAGATACAGAACCCAGTTTTGTTCAGATAACTATGAATTCAGGAAAACCCGAGTCTTATCCCTGACCAAGACTGTTAATCCTGATCAGTGTGAGCCCAACGTGAGAGTTCTATTTCCTTTACCAGTGATTGAGTTAGCCACAAACATGTGTTCCCAGTTCTGACCAATAATACACTAGAAAAAAAATAATACATGAGAAATCTGATGTAGTCTCTTAGTAAAGATTTCTTTGATGATAAAAAGAGAATCACATGAGGGCTAGTATTTCTTTGCCCCCACTTCTGTACATGCCATGTAGGAACAGGATCTGCTGCAGTCACAGTGCAGCAAACACCAAGCTGACCCACAGCCTGAAGAAGAGTCCTTAGTGAGGTCCCTGGACCTGGGATTTAACCCCATAGCTTCCCAACCTCCAGACTTCTCAGTATGTGAGGTATCATTATATATTTTCTCATCAACAATGCCCTTTTGTGTTGATTCATTTGTGATCTGCCATTGGAAAAATTGTGATACCCAGAACATGGGCAAAATAAATGCAAAATTCGGCTTAGCATTATTGAGGACACATTCAGTTCAGTTTAATAGAGGTAAAATGAGAACAATGTGTCAGGCACAGTGTTAGTTTCAGATGCATAAAACTCCCTTACCATGAATGTCCTGTAACAAATATATATGTGTCTGTGTTGTGGACTGGGGATAATGAAATATAGAAATTACTAGTCTACAAAGAAGAATATGTTAAGTGCCTAGAAAGAGATACAGGAAATCAAAGAAGATAGTGATGACATCTTTCCCATCCATTGTGGGAAATTAGGGTAGTGTTAAAGAAGCAGGGTCTAGAAAAGAGGGAATGGTAATAATAGACATAGAGGTTTGGAAATTCATGTGGTAAGTTCAGTTTGGCAGGCTTACAGATCATGTGCAGCAAGGGACTGGTGGAAATAATGTTAGAGTTACATTGGGTTAAGGTTCAAAAGGCTTTACAGACTAGGTCAGGAAAGCAGAGTTTGCTTAGGTTGGAAATGGTGGCCACTAAAGTTTGTCTGTTTGTTTTCGGTACCGGGGATTGAACTCAGGACCTTGTGCCTGTGAGGCAGGCTCAGTGTCACTGAGCTCAATCCCTGGCCCAGGATTTTGTTTCAATAGGCAAGTAATATGATCAAAGCTGAGTGTTGGGAGACTCAGATTTGACAGGGGAACGGAAGGCAATTTTTTTTCATCCAACAATAACTAACTGGGCTGGGGATTTAGCTAAGTGGTTCCGCCGCCTGCCCCGCAAGTGCAAGGACCTGAATTCGATCTCTGGTAAGAAGGAAAAAAAAAGGTATCAACAATAACAACTGTTTTAGACATTTACCACACCCTCAGTATACACAGATGTGTAGCACAGATACACCTAGACCTCAGTAATAAAAACAAGAGAGAATTACATGCTCAGCCTCAATCAATTAGAAGAAGCAACAAGGGTAAAGAGTCTGCCATGGCCTCACCTAAAATTCTCCAACCTTTTTCTCTGTATCCTCCCAGCCTCTTTTAAGATCCCTGTAACTGCAGAGAGCCCCCATCCCAATTAAAATCTCCCCGCCCCCAACACAAATTTGCACCAGGGTGGTAGTTCTCTATTTTCCAGGCTCAAACATTTCACGTCATGGGGCTCTTCCAATCAGTCATGGTACCCTTTGCAGAATACCGTGAAAAATTGCTAGGTTTAAGTCTAAAATACAGCTTATAAATTAGCACAAAATTACATATTTAGCGCCTTTATGCTTAAGTTGCTCAAAAATGTTAAATTTAATTAAATTTACAGACACTAACACAAAATATAAAACCACAACCATAAGCCCAAACACCTGTCCATAGAAAAAACAATCTGTCAAACTAAGCCCTGTCAGCTCTGTCTGGTCCCATTAATATTCATTTGCGACTTGCTAATTCTTTCTGTCATCTGCTGGTACTGGCCAGTGGACAAGCAATAACAGGTGCCAAAGATCTAATAAGAACGTAGAGAAAAAAGTAAAAGCTGAGGAAATTCTATCCATTAACTTAATTTTTCTGGGAATTAATATATTTCTCTCTCATACTACAGAGATGGATTGAGCAGTTAACATGTGCCAAGCCGTGTGCCAAGCAGAAAAGGTGAGACCCTGACTTCCAGAAGATGCCTAGGAGGGAGATGGAGGAAAGAAGCTAAGTAGACCACAGGAAGTGAGGGCTGTGTTACTGCAGAAGTAGGGCAGAGACCTGTGGAGCCTGGAGTCTAGGTCAGAGAGTTTCAGAAAGCCTGAGTCCTGGGAGGTATGGCTTGAAGATAAACTCGAGTTGTCTAAGCCAGTGCTTCTCAGAGTATGGGATTTCATAGACCAAGACTTTGTGGAATGGGGCAGTTGGTGGTCAGGACCAACATTTTGTGAAACAGCATTCATTCAAATGATTTACTATTATAATGTTATAGAAGAAAGAGAATTTTGGAATTGTCAAAAGACAAAATTATAACATGTTTAAAGATCCCAACTGGCATTATTTGTGATTCTAGAATCAGGCAACACTACATTTCATAAAACAGAAGTGTTGCAATAGGCTGAGCAGAGAGGGGAATTTGGTCTTATAGTAAGGAAGGCTGAAGGAAACAGAAACAAAGAACAAAATGTAGATTGGTTGTTTCAAAGTTACTTTTCTCGTAGGGAGGACAGAGAGACAAAACAACAGAAAAATAACTGATTGGTTAACTTCAGGCTACTTTTTATGGGTTAAGGATTAAAGCAGAGGAAACTTCATCATGGTAACTGAAATTGACCTTTTTGGGTCTCCTGATTTCTGAGAAGATCAGATAAATAGCTTAGTTTTGGTTTGGTGCCCTGGAACTTCAGTCCAGGCGACTCCATTTTTATTTCTAGCCTGGTCTGTTTTGGGCTCTGTTCAGGAACCTAGTTCAAAACAGTGGGCTCCTCTAATTTTTATTTTAACAATACCAAAAAGGAAAAAAAGAAGGAGATACATTCAGATAAAAAGAACTGCCCCCCTTTAATTGGTACAGATGTAGCTTTGTGAAGAACATACCACATTGACCTTATCGGTCTCATTTTGCTGCAGATTCTTGAAAAAATGAGCCATAGAGTTGTAGCACAGAAAGAAGCTGAGGAAGATGCCAAAGGTGAGGAAAGAACATGGGCAGAGGTGCTGAGGGATCCAGGCCTTTACTTTTTTCTAGGGCTCAGGTTCTAGGTACCTTCAGTTGAGGCGGCAGAGCCAACAACATGTCCCCAGGGACACATCATAATCCCTCACACTAGGCAGTTTTTCTTGAGGGGGAGAGGAGTGGGCCAAACAGGGCTCTATACTTAAAAAAATTAAAAATCGTATTTTATGACTGCGTTGAAATAAGGAAGAATATAATCTTCAACTATTATTTTTATTCTGACATTAAGAGAAGTTGAAACTTTTTTTGTGGGCTTCTCAAAGCATCATGGGTCTCCAACTCTGCCTACTACCGTACCTAATGGGTAAGTCAGGCCTGACCATTCTAAATTTTAAGCAGCATCTAGTGGGGTGGGGTGGAGTTTTAGAGGATTTCTGTACACCATGATCTTATTGCCCACTTGGCCTTTGCAGAAGTCTGGCCCTGTGCGGGGAGGGAGCAGAAAGCATGTTAGGGGAAAGTTGAGGACTGAATTCACAACATGGCCAGATGCCACAGAGGCCTGTGAATCCGGAAGTGAACTCAGCCAGACCAGTGCTCCCCAGGCACAAGGGCCCTTGCCAATGGCTGGTGGACAGGCTGCCCTTCCTGGCCTCCGAGACTGGAAGCAGCAGGACCTGCCATCTAGAAACTCTGCCAGAAGGTCTAGCATTCTGGACTTGGCCTGATCTGCATTTTATCAGACAGGGACAGACCAAGTCTTTCACAACCCAGAGCCGCTCCCTGTCAAGACTCTGTCCAAAATACTGCTTCCAATGTGAACTTTATAAACTAAGGATTAATTTCTCATCTGTCTGTCCTTTCTTATTCATGCCTCGGGGGTGTGTGTCCTACCTATGTGAGGATGGTGGGGGTGGCATCTGGCTTTCTGCTCAAAGGAGGTCTTATCTGGGATGTGCAGGGCTGGAGAACAGGGATCAAGGTCATTTAAATGCTCAGGGCTTTTGAGTTTACCAGTGGGAAGGAAAGAAAGGGCAGCAAAAAAGGAAAGGAGGGTAGCAGATGGGAAGGCGACGGGGGAAGGAATGAAGTGAGAGTGGAGAGAGGGAGGAAGAAGAGGAGGGAAAGGAAGGAGGCAGAGCAGGAACACACAGCGGGTTATCTGGTCACCCTCTTGAGGGCAAGTTGCATCTCACAGATATGTGGTTCTGACAGATCGCTGTGGGTCCCCCGGTTTTGCCTAGATAGAACTCTAAAGATAATTGCCTATCAATCCAAATTGAGAAAATCTAAAAGGACAAAATGGGCACGTCTCACAGGAACAGTACGTAAACGAGCACATTTTTTGGTTGTGTGTTCTCTGCCCTCCACCGCTACCACACCTAAAGGTAAAAAAGTTCAAAGCTACAGAAAACTTGAAAGGATAATATTAAAATATTCCTATGTACCCCTTCCTCAGAGTCACTGCTTGATGTTTGGCCACATTTCCTTTTTCCTTCCATCTGTGTGTGGTGCATGTATACCATGTGTGTATATATGTATCAATACATATACTCATACATATACATGATTATTTGTGCCAAACTATTTGAAAGTAAGTTACAGGCATCATGAAACTTCACTATATAACTACTAAGAATGAGGACACTCGCATAAAATATTTAACATTAATGCAATTGCATTGTTTGATATATAGTCCAACTATCTACAAATTATTGTATAAAATTTTTATACTCTGGAATCCAATCAGCTTCACTCACTACAATTTGCTTTCATATCTTCTTAATCTTTTTTAATCTAGAAGACTCCTCCTATCCCTTTATTCATTTGCTATTAATCACACGAGTATTACGAAGAATTCATTAGCTGTCTTGTGGAATGACCTGCAGTTTGGATTTTGCTGATTGTTTCTCCATGGTCATACGCAGGCTGAAGTTTTGAGACCAGCACACTATATAGGTGAGCTAAGGCTGTAGCACAGTGGTAGAGCACATGTTAGCATGCCTGAGGCTCTGGATTTCATTCACAGCACCAAACACAATCAAAAGCCACATGGAAGTATACTAGTGATGCTGAGAGGCTGTGCAGTGAGACTGCCCAGTACACATACCAGCAGGGCTAGAAGGCCACTTTCCGCGTGCTCGTGTGCTGCGTTTAGCAAATAGAAGTTTTTTTGTTTTGTTTTGTTTTTTTGGTACCGGCGATCGAACTCAGGTCCTTGTGCTTGCACAGCAGGCAGTACTGAGCTAAATCCCCGGCCCAAAATCTGCTAGCATTCTGGTTTTTTTTTTTGGTACCGGGAATCGAACTCGGGTCCTTGTGCTTTTGAGGCAGGTGGCAGAACCACTGAGCTAAATCCCCGGCCCGTGATGCTGCATTTAATGATTTAGTTAAGAGAGTGTTTATCATATTTCTCCTCTACATGGATAGCTTTTGACTTTGTAAGTAATAGTTACATTGTGGGTATTAAAGTCTTTTTTCTTTCTTTTCTTTTTTTTTAAAAGAAGGCAAAATTTACCTACTTTTCCTGGAAAAACATTCTCCTGTTGTCCCATTAAAAACTCCACTGCCAGGGCGGGGGTGCTTTAGAACTCACCCCACCATCCAGAGGCTGTTCCTATGATATGAAGGCTTACAGTGGTAATTCAGGAGCATAACATTTCCTAATGCTTTTGTAGTATTGTACAGTTTACAGAGCATTTTCACACATAGTGCTACTCTTGATTTTCCCCTAATTTCTGTTTCATTGTGTAAGAAGAGAGGCTGCTTGGAATCCTTCACTCATTCATCCGTCTATGTATCCTGACCACATGCCAGCCCAGGGCCAGAAGAAGGGGCCTGCACAGAGGAGTGAGCACATCAGAGCAGGTGAGGAGACCAACACAGAACTCTTCCAAAGCCTCCCGCCTCACTGCTGCAGAGCAGAAGTTCTAGTGCAGAGAAGGAACCAAATTGGGAAGAGCAGAGAATTAGAAGCTGAGCCTCCAGCCTGCTCTATTCTGCCATGAGGTAAAAGCTCTTTCTTCTTTTTAAAAACATTGTGAGCTGGGTATTCTGTTACCTGCAGCCAGATGCATCCTAACTGGTACCTTCGGTGTCTTCCCAATGTAGATGAGGGACTTAAGACTCCGGAGGGGAAATGATTTTGCCACAGGATGCTTGGCTAGTAAGGGTCCAGGCAGCTCTTGATCCTAGGTTCATGATTACAAGTCCCAAGTTCTCTGGATGCTATGCTGCTCTCCCAAGTGAGGAGACAGCCTCGGAGCACTCCCGGATCCTCTTCTCTATGCAGAGCAGAGGTGGCTAGGCAGAAAGAAGATGCCCAGTGATGCTTGGTACCGGGAGTGTGGTCACCTAACCCAGGGGCTGAGTGAAGGGCACTTCAGGAAGCAAAGCAGGTCTGTTAGCGTTCACATGAACAGATAGCGGAGTGCGCAGTTAATCAGACCAAAGAGATAGATGAACATCTGCCTGAAGGCCACAAAATGCCCCATGAATAATTCCTCCCAAATGTCTATACAATGTCCAGGTTTCAGTCCAGGACTGGCTGAATGCGTCAAAGACTGAACAGTTCAGGGAACGGGAGTTAATGCATGTGAGGAATCTACTGGGGTGGAGGCCAAAGAGCCAGAGTATAGCAAAGATTGAGGAGACCAGCCTGCTGTGAATTTGAAGTATGGGGCAGTTAGGCATGAGCTGTTTTCAGACAGAAGGAAGAAAAGTGAGCCGAGTGGCCCGGTGCTGCAGGGTGGAGGCTGAGCGCCGCCACCCTCCATAGCGGCCATGAGAGGATGTTGAGGAGGGCCCGGAGTCGGCACGTTTAAAGTACACCTTCAGGGCTTTGAAAGAGGCATCATGGATATAGATCAGCGCAAAGATCAGTTACTCAAGCCTTGACTGCTGATTGTTCTTGTTCACCTTAAGTAATTTTGCCAGAGAACGCTGATGCAGCTTATGTCTGTTGTGTGTGTGTGTGTGTGTGTGTGTCTGTGTGTGTGTGTGTGTGTGTGTGGAAGGTAATGAGATGGGGAAAATGTGGCACTTTAGCCAGAATTTGCCTTTTTTTGGTCTTTTTTTTCCTTTCCTTGCTGTTCCCCACCCCTACAATAAGCTGAGCCAGTGTAAGTTACAATTTATTAACTGGTTGCTATGGGTTACACCAGAGCTCCATGGATATTCCCTTCAGAAATAGTAACATTTAATGTAATGTAAAACAGAACTACTGTATCACCACTTGGTTGGCTTCTGCTGGCTTGCAATACTATATCCTTCCCTGCTGAGACTGAAGCCTCGGGAAATTAGCTGGTCCCGTTATTTTATTATGATGATCGGTGTTGGCCATCCCCCCATTTTCATGAGAAAAAGAGCTTGCAAACCAAGGGTGTCTGCAGGCTTTGGGGATCCCCGGTACTGGCTGTTTGTTTCCTCTGCCAGTTCATTATTTAAGGCAGTTTTCTCAAAGCCAAAGCCCTGTGGGGTCTGAAGCCAGTTAGCATTTCAGGGAGGCTAGTCATAACTACTGATGGCTTTTATTTACTTTGCCATCTGGATAATATTAACGGCAGGTAGGTTAACAAAAATATGTGGGCTGCTGTATTTTTAGGATAATATTTAACTGCAAGGATGATTTAAAAAGCAAAGGTTGGGAGATGGCAACCCTGAGGGTAGATATTCAGTTTGGAATCGACACACTAGGAAAGAGACAGATGTTTTCAGGTTGTCACTGATACTCTCTCCTCCCTGCCCACTGTCTTCATTGCCCACTAAGCTTGCCTCTGCCGCTCCCAGAACACACCTTTCCCTGCTTGTCTCTCACTCTCTTCTCCCTCCTGCCTACGGAGGTGTGCTGTCTTTTACAGGTAGGTCACTGGGTCAGTCTACAAGTATGTGCTTCTCAAACACAGTCTACCCTGTAGGAGTGCTGCTGGAGTTGTAGAAAGAAGTATGGGCTCCTGAGCCAGACTGTCTGGGTCCAAAGGCTGCCCCTGCCGCGTGGTCTTGGGCAGGTCTCTTAGCCCTTTGGAGCCTCAGCTTCCCTATTCCAAGTGGGAGATTCATATTTCTCTTGCATGCATCTTGCAAAGTTTAGAAGGGGGAAATGAATGTACTATCACTCAGCACAGTGTCTCCCTCGCAGTAGGGGTTTTGAAAGCGGTCCTGCTCTCTCTGGAACTTGGGATGTTGTTGTCCTCTCTCCCCAAAGGACTCTTGGTCAACTTGTCTACTTGGGCAGTTCTTGCTTTTTGCTCAAGACTCAGCTCAGACACAACCTCTTTGTGAAACCAGCTCAGTCACCCTCTTGCCTACCCACTTTCAGTCACATTCCCTCCAACTCCTGGCTACTGCCATGGCACCTGGTGGCCCTGGTATGGCGGGAGAGCCACTCTGCGTTATTGGTGTCTCTTCCCATGTCTTCTTCCCCCTGGACTCTGGACTTTTTCAGGCAGGGCTCCCCTTTCCAATGTCTCTCCATACCACTGTGCCTAGTACACAGAGATTTTCAATGGAGACATGCATGAGTAATGAAGGAACTCATTCATGAATTCACACTTACCTGACATTACACCTAGTGGATAAAAGCCAGTGCTCCAGTCCACAGGCCAGCAGCAGCCACTAAGGGACAGTGTGTGCAACTGTCTCTATGTTTCAGGTGCCTTGGACTGCAACAAAGGGCCCTACTCACAGTGACTTAAAAATAAGAAAATGTGTTATGCTCCATAACAAGGGCAGAGGGATAGATGCTCCAGGGTTGGTTAATTTGGTAGCATCATAGAAGACTCAGGTTCTTCAAACTGCCAGTTAGATCACCAGGTTGGGTTTTCCCTCCTGGTAACTGCTCAGAGTGAGGTCCTGGGCACAGCTATGCTAACGAATGTGTCCAGGTCAATGGCAGTGACTGTTTCTCTCTTTGTGAAGGGGAGACCTCTCTTTGAGCTCCTACCCTGCCAGTAGAGTTCTGCTCCCACTTTTGGCCAGAATTAAGCCCCAGATCCTTTCTGAAGCCAGTCATTAGCACAGGGAGAGGGACCATGGTGAACAGCTCAGTGAAACACATGCCGTGGACAGAACATGTTGCCAAATCAAATTGAAGCTCTGCAGGAATGGAGAAGTAGGAGAGCAAAGTTATCCTGGATAAGCACCCACATGGCTTGCTGCTGCGTACCTTCATTCACCATTGATTCACTCCATGGATGTATATGAGGCATTCATCATACACCAGGCATTGTGCTGGAAGCTGTGAAGAGTGGTGTATAAGAGAGAGTGTGGGTGCAGGAGCTGACATTCCAATGGGGAATGAGGCAGTGAACACATGACAAATACACAGGGCGATTACAGTCTCGCTGCAGTCTGGACCTGGAATGTCCCGCTATGTGTTAAAGGCGTGATCTTTAGCCTGGTGCTATTGGGAGGTGGTGGACACTTCCGGAGTGGGGCTTGGTGGGAGGTTGGGGTCACATGCCTTGGAAGGGGGCTGTGGGATCCTGGTTCTGCTGTACTCTCTGTCTCTCATGTCCTGGCCAGGAAGTGAGCAGTTGTGACACATGTTCCCACCATGCTGTGCTGCCCCACCGTGGGCCCAAGGTGAGGACAGCAATCATCCGTGGACTGAAACTCCTGAAACTGTGAGCCAAATGAATGCTTCCTCTCTTTAAATTGATTGTTTCTGGTATTTTGTTACACTAACAGAAAGCTGATGAACACAGCTGTAAATTTCAAAAAGGAAACAGATCATTAGGCATAGCAAAGAATGAACAGGGACTACTCTATTATTGTTATTATTATTACCACTATTATTTTGGTTCTTTGAAAGAGGATATCACTATGTAGTCCAGGCTGTCCTCGAACTCACTATGTTTTGGGGAGTTTTTTTGGTACTGGGGATCAAACTCAGTACTTTGCACTTTCAAGGCAGGTGGCAGTACCACTGAGCTAAATCCCTGCCCCCCTTAAACTCACTATGTAGCCCAAGCCGGCCTTCAAATTGTGGAGGTCTTCCTGCTTCAGCCTCCTGAGTGCTGGGATTGTAGGCATGCACCACCATGACTGGCCAGGACTACTCTAGAAGTGGGCACAGGAGGACCTTCTGGGGATGGGACATTTAATGGAATAAGAACATCAGGTCAGGTGACAATCAAGGGGAAGAGCATTCTAGGTAGACAGAATAGCAAGTGCAATGGCCCTGAGTCAGGATTGAGGCAGTTGGTGTGGCTGTAGCAAAGTCTGTGCCTAACAATTGATCCAGGGTGCTCCTGGCACCCAGCCTGGCTCCCACCCCAGGCTGGAAGCAGATCACAACTCTAGCATCCTGAGCCTCTCCTGCCCAGACTTGCACCTCCGCCCAGGCAGAGGTACAGTTGTGAGTCCACCGAACAATAAGCTCAGCCCTGGGAAGGGAGGAAAAGTCACCATGGTTGTGAAAACAAACACAGAAATAGGGTCAAATGCCTTTTTGGGTGCTGCCCATTCTATGTAGCAACTTCTTTGGCCACATCTACCTGGAAATACAGAAAGGCTCCTGAGGGGAAGGATGAAACTTCTTTGTGCATATCGATACCCTTACTCCGTGGTCACCCATCACCTAGCTCGCCTATCGTGGAGGGGACGGCCCAGCAGCTGCTGCTTCAACCAAAGGCAGGGCAGTGCTACTCCCGCTTGTCTGAGGAGGCAGGGGCTGAGTTCTCAGCTCTTGGTGCGGCCATGATGCCGGGTAGGCACAGGGTTGGTGAGCAGATGGAGTCTCCGGGTCTCGTTCCATTCCAGGCCCGAGAGCTCCTCGCCCAGGTTCTAACCTGCTCCTGCTGCGTCCAGGCAGTTGTACCCATCATCACCTGGCCAAGTGGAGGGCGCCTCGCTCCAGCTCCTCCCTGGGCTTCCTTTGAGGGTCTCTTCCTGGCAGCCACTTCCCCAGAACAGTGTGTTGGTTTTGCATCGCTGTGACAAAATACCCAAGTTAAACAGCTAAAAGGAGACAGGCTTTATTTTGGCTTCCGGTTCGTGACTGACCAACCCCGTTGCTCTTGGCCTGTGCTGGGGCAGTGTCTCAGAGCAGAAGCTCATGATGGAGGAAATCTCTTCACCTCATGGCAGCGGGGGAAGCAAAAAGACAGAGAGAGGAAGAGTAGGTTCCAAATGTCCCCTTCAAGGATGCACCCCCAGGGACCTGACTGGCTGACTCTTGGTTCCACATCCTAAAGGTTCCTCTGCACCACAGGCCTTCAACTCTGAGCCTTCAGGGGACTCGTAAGATCCAAACCATAGCAATGAGGTCACCAGATTCTGTTTGTTTGCTTTTGCTGTTGTTTTTGAGATAGGGTCTACCTGTGTTGCTTTGGCTGGCCTTGAGCTCCTGGGCTCAAGTGATCCCTCTGCCTCAGCCTCCTAAGTAGCTGAGACGACAGGTGTGCATCTCCATGCTTGGCACCAGATTTTTGGTGGTACTGGGGATTGAACCCAGTGCTTCCACACTGACCTACACCCTAGTCCTGTCTTTACTTTGTTATTTTGAGCCAGTGTCTCGCTAAGTTAGTAAGCCCAGGCTGGGATCAAACTTGGGATCCTCCTGCTTCAGCCTTCTAGGACTGCAGGCACTTGCCACCATGCCTGGCTTGAGATTCATTTTAAGTCTCATTTTCCTTTGAAGCTGTTGTGAAATTAGTGTAGCTTATGGAATGTCCAAATATGGCCACATCAGTATCAGTCCCCTTTCCCGGCTCCCTTCCCCAGGGTGCTAACCTGCAGGATTCAGGGGACCGCGACCCCAGTCTCATTTCTCTGGAGGTCTTGGAGACCACTTACACTCACAGATTGCTTGGTCTTCCTGCACCTTTGGCTCTTGGCAGTCTGCCTGGGAGTCTTGGAAAGAGACTCCCTGAGAGACTCCCTGAGAGACTCCCGGCTCCCTGACCTCAGCTGACAATATTGCAGGGTCCCACAGCAGGGTTGTTTGGCATCCAGGGCCTCCAGGGTGGCTGGTTGCAGTAGAGACACTGCATTAGGTCTGAGCCACTGCTTCCTCTGCCCCACAGCTATGCTGCTGTGCCTCCAAAGTCCTTTCTCCTTCAGGCTTTCCTCTACCTTTGGCCTTTGTCATCAGCCTCCCCACCTCCCTCTTTTCCCCAAAGGCACCACAAGTTCCAGTGGGATTCTTTCCCAGCAGCTAGGGAAATCCAGGTAGAAATGTGGGAAGGAGTTGGAAAAAAAGGTCACTCAACTATCAGACAAATCCGAGTCTTGGCTCTGCCGCAGCCTGCTGTGGAATTCACCATGAGTCTGGGGGTCATTAGTCAGCTGCGCCCTTCTGCAGAGAAGAAAGCAGAGGCCTAGAGAGGTGAACTGGATGGACCAAGGTCACGGACCTCAGAGTTCATGCTAGGGCTGGTCTAACCATGTCCCCGGATGTGGGGTCTGGGTTTCAGCTCATTGTACCATCTGCTCTTGCACCTTCTA
This sequence comes from Heterocephalus glaber, assembly GCF_000247695.1. Next base: position 12,388,985 of record NW_004624772.1, read on the forward strand.
AATTATGAAAAGATCTGGTGGATTAGGGCCTCTCCTCCTTTTGCTCACTCCCTTCTTGAATGGCAACTGCTAAGGGCTCTAAGCATGCCTGCTATTCTTGGTTTACATTCAAGGTGAACACAGTTTAGTTGCTCCCTCCTTGAGCACATTTAAGGCGATTGACCCATATACACTGAATCAAATAGGGCATAATTTTTCTCTTTCTATTTATTTTACATTGTATTAATAGAACCACTGTGAAAATAAAAGTGTATATTTTCTCCTCCAATAATTATATTAAACCAGATTAGATGTGTGTTTTCACAGCAGCACTTAGAGTTTATCTTCAGCCAAAGAGCACTGTGATTATGGTCACCCACCAGGAGCCTACACTGACTCCAGAAAGTACTCTGTGCTCCACATTTAGGGAATCTGAATGGGGGTGGAGGCACAGAAAACCCAAGGCTTCTCCACTGCCCTGGCAGGGCTCCCAGTTCTTGGAGCAGACCCAGCTCTGCTTAGTTTTGGGGACAGACTGCTATGGGGCAGAGCCACTCTCAGGTCACCACAGGAGCACGACATGGGTAACTGGAGGGGCAGAGATGCTGGTGCTCTCTGCTCCCCACTTCCTGAAGCAGAGTGGAAGGAAGCCAGCCAGGCTTTCGGCCCAGGAGACCAGACATGAAACAAAACCTGTCTTCCAGCGGGCATTCTTCTGGCTTTTCCTTCAAGTGGGATTTTGACTGTAGGACTGGGTTTAGACATTGAATTTTAATTTTATACACACCCTGAGAGGCCTGGGGGCAATGAGGGTGTCTGAAATGAACACCAGCCCAAGTCCTTTACTTGCCAAGTGTTCGATTAAGCTGCTTAGGTCTGTTTCCACCATCCTGTCTTTCAAATATTTATGTGGCAGATTATAGGCAAGCTTCAAAGGCAAGGAAATGCAAATCTGCTCTATAAATCATAGAATAACACAGCTGCTGTCTTCCTCAGAGTGACAGCTTACGAATGCCAGCATTTCTGTCTGCAGAAGGGATGGTGGGAGGTGGGCTTTTTGAGTGCAGCTAGGCCTGGTGTGTGTGTCTGTGTCTCTTGGAAGTGGGGGAGGGAATGGGAAGTTCTAATGATATTTACATTTTTGCAGAACAGCACATTTTATTTATTGTTGTTGTTTTTAATTTTCCCAGCAGGAAAGGAGTTAATTTATTTTGTTATTTTTAAAGAACTGTGGAAAGTTTAGACCTCACCTGAGATCTGAGGCAGCATGGAATTAGAAGTGGGTGTGACTCTCGGTTTGCAAAAAATGAACCTAGAATGTGAAGTAAGGGGAGAAAAGTCAACAAGTAAAGACTTTGAGAATTCCGAAATGAATTTAGTTTAAATGAACAAACAAGAAATTGTGCACTGCACATAGTTATGCAAATTAAGTTTTGCCCCCAGGGGCTTCACAATCTGCCAGTAGAGGCCTCAGAGTGCCAGAGATGAGACTTTTGTGAGCTCCTTTTGGCTGTTGCCACGGACATGTAGACTTGGTACATCAGTGTTCAGTGACACGTTAACAGCCACCAACACTGAAGTTTATGGTCCTTGCCACGAGCTGCTTTTGGCCTGGCGTCACCTCATGGGAATACCTGAGCCAGGCTACAGTCAATAGAACACAGAGGCTCAGGGGCAGGGGATACAAAAGAGGAGGAGCGCTGGGAAAGGTTTGCCAGGTATTACTCAGAATTCTGTTGAAAGTGACTCAAACTTAGGCAATAGGGGAAATTTTCTGGCTTGTGGAAAGGAGCATTGAATGGCGAAATCATGGAAAAGAAAGGGACGTGGTTGGGCTTAGGAACAGCTGAGAAGGACTGGCATACTGCCAGGGCTGTCTTCCATCACCTGTCTTAAATTTTTCTCTACGCTGGTTTCCAGCACAGTTGCCAACAACTACGGAGTAGCTTTTGCACCCGACAACTTTTGTACTATAGAGCCTTAATTTGAATAAACCCAGGGAAGAACTATATTTGGTTCAGCTTGTATCAGGTGCCTGTGCCTGGATCAGTGGACTGTAAGGAGAGGACACAGGGTCACAGAAAAACATGGCAGTTCTTGAGGGAGCCTTGTTGGAGATAAGAGGTCTTTCGAACCAAAGGGCTGGGGAAGTGCTGGACAGACAATTTAATACCTAACTATCACAGCATAAATAGATCTAGAAAAAAGAGTGCAAATATAGCAATGAAAATTGGCCAGGGGAGATGGTGTGATAAATGAGTTACATATTGAATTCACTGAGCTCATTCTTGAAAAATCAGTATTCCATAGAATTCCTTAATGACACTAAATTCTGCTGGCTCTCTTCTTTTCCCAACAGCTCTATTTCTCCATGGTTGTTCTGGATCTTCCTCTTCTCCACATTGACAATCAACTCAAGACTGTAGCCCTTGGTTAACTTGGCTTGTGTTAGTTTTTCATTTCTGTACACAAAATACCTGAGCTAAACAATTTATAAGGAGGACAGGTCTACTTTACTGATAGTGATGTCAATCCATGGACAGTTGGCTTGTTGCTTTGGAGCCTGTGATGAGGCAGCACATCATGGTGGGGAGTGCATGGTAGAGCAAACCGCTCTCCTCAGGGTGGCTGGAAGTGCACCAGAAGTTGGTCCCCATAGTGATGATGCTGATGTGGCTGGACTTCCAAAAGGTGATCAGACCATGGAGGCACTGTTCTTGGAAGGGATTAACATAGCTCTTTCAGGGCTGGATTAGTTCACAGGTCAGCAGGTTAGTATAAAGGAGTGAGCCTGGTCCCTTTCCAGTCTTTGGCTGCCTCTCTCCCACACATTTCCTCTCTGTATGTCCTGATTTTCCAAGTTCTCTGCCATGAGGTGACACAACCAGACACCAGCACCATGCTGTTTGAACTTTCTAGCCTCCAAAACTCTATGTCTATTTACACATTACCCAGCATCAGGTATTTTGATACGACACCACAAAATGGACTAAGATAACCAAATAAGTTTTAAGTTCATTCAAGAAGCACTGCTTTAAGAAATCACACACAGAGCTTATAACTTTCTTGTTTACAATGCCTAAACAAATATCTTGTCACAATTTTCTAAGCAGATGAAAGGCAACCAGATCTAAAAACCAGGACTCAACAACCTTCAGAATTATTTTTTCAGTGTCGTCTTCATTACCTCTAACCAATCCAACGCCAGTGTGTAACTATTTTTTCCACTGTCCCATTGGTCTGCTTTTCTTAACTTTGCTCTCCCTACCTCTGGCAGGCTCACATAGATGCATTTGCCAGTAAGGATCCTTCTTTATTAAATGGATCAAATAATACTTATAATGCCTGATTTACACAGTTACACACAATGCACATTCAATGTGTCATTTTCATCCCAGTAGGACCAGTTTTCAATCATGTAAGCAATTGTAAAGTGCCATAATTTATAACAATTTGTATTTTTAAATAAATTAGAAGAAATTAAAGATTATATCTGCAATTATTTTCACTTACCTGTATTCTTATATGCTATAACAAGTAGCAGAGAAAACAGTTGAATAATGCCTAATGGATCAGGAATTATAGTAGGAGTGTTTCTTACATATGAGCATTATCTATCAGAGGGTCAGTAAACTTTGTAAAAGTTCAAATACTAAATATTGTAGACCTTATGGGCTATATGGTCCCTGTCACAACTGTTCAGTTCTGTCATTAATGTAAGAATGCAGCTACAGAGAATGCATATTGATTACTATACCTTTGAAGCAGAAATCTCTAGGAGCCCCTAGAACTTGTACTTGAATTTAGCAGGATTAGAAAACACAAGGTATATATAAAAATTCAGGTCTGTGTATAC
>NW_004624772.1:12394374-12411203 GCF_000247695.1 Heterocephalus glaber
GAAATCTGTTTGTATCTGTTTTATGGATTCCATTTGTTTCCTATGTTGGGATTCCATCATATTCCTCAGATCCTCTATTTTTTTTATCTGTGTCCTTCTCTAGATTTATTAATCATGTCTTGCACCATGAGCAAAATCTTTGCTGTTATCTGAGTAATTATTTTTTATTTCATTTTTCCCAGATCCTCTTTAGTTGCCAGTTCAGAGAGTCCAGGTGTTTGAGTATCAGAGTGTTCCATCTCGTTTCCCTTTGCGGTTGCTGTAGGTGATCCAGAAGTCTGTTTTTGAGGCTTGTTTATGTGTCTTCTCATTTCCACAAAGGGGGGTGGTGCTTCTGGTGCCCAAGCGACTCAACTTCTCTTCCCTAGGAGCTTGGGTTGGCAGCGGGGGAGCTTCCTTCTGGGTGCTGGGACCGGCTGAGCTTCTCTGCCCTAGGAGCCTAGATGGAGGTGGGGAGCTTTCTTCAGGGTGCTGGGACCACCTGAGCTTCACTCTCTAAATAAAAATTAAATTTAAAAAGGACGGGAGATGTAGCTCAGTGAGAAAGCCCTGGGTTCAATGTCCAGTACTGAAGGAAAAAAAAAATTGAGATTATTTTGGCTGCACCAGGCTCCAGACTTGAAGCTGGCCCCACTTGTTATGTGACAGCACTGTTGCCTGGGTGGCCAGTGGATTCAGACTCTCAACAATTGCTTTTTAAAAATATCTCCTGAGATTTTTATTGAGATCACATTGAATTGAGAGGTCAATTTGGAAAGAACTGACAGCAGTATGGAGTGATCCACTTCACAAACACGATGTGTGTCTCCATTTTTAGATCTTTCGCAATTTATTTCAGCAGTTTTTGGGTAGGTTTTAGTGTACAGATCTTGTACATGCTTTGTTAATTTATATGTGCTGTATTTTACATTGATACTATTGTAAATGGTATTTAAAAATTTATTTTCTACTTATTTGTTGCTAGTATATAGAAACACAATTGATTTTACCTATTGTTCTTATATTCAACAGTCTTACTAAATAAATTTATCAATATAATATTCTTTTTTGGGTAAAGTTGTTAGTATTTTATAGTTACACAATGATGTCCTATGTGAATAAAAATGTTTATCTTTTCTTTGTCCAATTTGTAAGTCTTTATTTTGTTTTTTGTCTTAAATTTTCATGTCTTATTTGTTTAGTTTTTCATGTCTTGGTCTACTAATTGAAACACCAATACAATGCTGAATGAAAGAAAAATGGTAAAAATTCTTACTTTAATTTCCATATTTGGCTGAGTTCAAGGCCGGCCTGGACTACATAGTGAGTTAAGGTCAGCCCAAACTACATATTGAGACCTTGTCTCAAAAACAAAACAAAACAACAACAACATCCCATAAATATCCAAAACTGACATTAGAAAGAATAGAAAATCTGAATAAGTGTATATATATTAAAGAGACTTAGGTCATGGTTTAAAATCTGGAAAAAAAACCCTGAATGCATAAATGGGAACAGAATGTCTTCTTTCAAATATTAAAAGAAGAAACAATACCAATTTTAACAAAAATCTGTGAGGAAATAAAGAAAGAAACAATTGCCAACTCATTTTATGAAATCATCATTACTCTGATGTCAAAATGAGACCAAAGACATTAAAAGAAAATTATAGAGCAACATTCTTCACTAATATAGTTAAAAAAAATCCTTAACACAATATTAGCAAATAGAATCCAGAGATATAATTAAAATGTGATAATGTATCATTACTGAATTCCAAGAATGGTTAATTTGACATTTGAAAATCAATCAATGTAATTCAACACTTTATTAGAAAAAAGGAGAAAAACTGATTATTTAAATCAGTACAAGAAAAATCATTTGGTAAAATTCAATACCCATCATGAATTGAAAAAGAATTCAGCAAACTAGTAAAAAAATAATATTACTTATAACCTAAAAAAGGAGCCTATGGAGAACCTACCAAATTCTTCCCCCTTCTTTTCTTCCTTCCTTCCTTCTTTCCTTCTTTCATTCCTTCCTTCCTTTCAGTTTTATAGGAATGACAGGAAATAGATTTCTTCTGTAGGCCTCAAATCTATATTCTTACAACCAATGAGCACATTTATGATGAGAGATCACATAATACGAATCATAGTATCAATAGTTCCAAGAAATTTTAGTCAAACACACTAGAGTGAAGGTTGAATTATCTTTCTATTCTTGCTATAGAATATATTTAAAAAGTCATTGTTTTAGGAAGTGGCTATCAATGAGCAAGTATTTAATATTTGAAGGCAAAAACATACTATAGAGGTACATTGGTCAGTTGATAAAAACATTTTTGTATGTTGTGATGTCTGTGATATTTGTTAGCTCTTTCTTTTTTTCTGATTTCCTGTTACTTTAAAATAATACCCACAATTTACTATTTATTTATTTATTTGTTTGTTTGTTTGTTTATTTGTTCTGGTACCAGAGATCGAACTCAGGACCTTGAGCTTGTGAGGCAGGCGTGGTGCCACCAAGCTAAATCCCTGGCCCTCCATTTATTTTTTTTAAAAGAATTTCCTGTTTGATTTATCCAGGCTTACCTTTAAGTATTATACCATTTTACAAATGTAAAAACTTCCTTTCCTTTCCTTATTCTGCCTAAGGTTCATTGAACTTCTTTGAACTGTAAGTCCATATTTTTTATTCAATTTGAGAGATCACAGTCCTTAAAGTATTTTTTCTGTGCTGCCACCTCTACTTTCTCCTCTTCCCCGGGAATTTTCTCTCATAGGTCACTAATGTTCTGTTCTTTTTTTTCTCCCAGCCTTTCCCCCAGGTACTTTAATTTAGATATTTTCTATTTCATGTGAAGTTTACTGATATTTTCTTCAGTAATACATAATCTATTTTTAAGCCTGAATGATGGGAGAGGTGGGTTTTTCATTTCAGATACTGGTCTTTTAACTTGTTTTATTTATTTACTTATTTATTTGTTTGGTACCAGGGATCAAACTCAGGACCTTGCGAGGCAGGCACAGTGTCACTGAGCTAAATCCCCTTTAAATTTGTTGTTTTAGCTCTAGATGATTTATTTGTTTTCTTTAATAATTTTCACTTGTATATTCATTACATTCATAATTTCCCTTAATTCCTTGAATACATTTATAATAGTTTTTTTAAAGACTTTATTTGCTAATTTCATTTTTGTCATTTCTAGATCTGCTTTTATTGACTGATTGGTCCTTTAATTATAGATTATATTTCTTGGGTTTCACATATATAATGATTTTGATTGGGTGTCAAATGTTGCAAGTGTTACATTGTCAGTCTAAATTTTCTTGTGTTCCTTTAAGGATTATTGAGTTTTGTTCTGGTCAAGACTTAATTTAATTTCAGAACAGCTTGATATCTTTGAGGTTTTCCATCCTGGCTAATCTAAACTCAAATTCTTATAATTTATCTTTCTTTGGTAGGCATAATTTTCCTGGATTCACGGAGTTTCATTTCCAGCATGTACATCTTATTATTCAGCCAACAATTCGGTGAGATCCACTGCATATTTCTGGAGCCTTTTTCATGTGGTTCTTCCATTCTGCCGCACAAGCTCCAGTGCCCTCAGCCTTCCAGACTCTTCTCTCTGACTCTTCGGCTCAGAGAGATATTGCCTGACCGCTTGCATGCCGCTTCCTTATATCTTGGTCCAGAAAATACACTGAAGTTAAGTCCAGGGCTAGGTGGGACTCATTTCATGTGTTTCTTTTCTCTCAGGAATCTCAATTATGAAATGACAGTTGTTCAGGAACTGAAAATGACTAACATATTTTGTGCAGTTTTCTAGTTGTTTACCCTTGGTGAACTAGTTGTGTACCAGTTACTCCAGTATGGGCAGAAATTGTCCTATTAAAATTTAATTTGTATGTTGTCTTTCATGAACACTCTGTCCTAGTTCATTTTAAGCTGCTTCCTATATTCAATTTGATGTTCTTCAGTGTACATATTTAGACGTTTTGTGCTTTTCTAGAATGTACCCTTTCCTTTCTTTCTGTGCCTACCCTGTTGCAAAAGCTATCTCAAACTCACCTTTTCCTGAAAACCTCCAGTGATGAACCCATCCACCTTCTTTATTCACCAACCTTTTGTTGTAATTTGTAGAGCAATTAGTTTCTACCGCATTAAATTGCTTTTAGTCCTGCAATTTTGTAAAAAAATGTTTGGTAGTTTATAAAAATATAGCTAATTTGCTGATGATTATAAGCAGGAGCTTAGAAATGGAAAAAATCAGTCTCCCATTTATCTCTTTTGTCACAAACCACCTAAGCCAATTTGGCTGTCCCCAGTTATATAAATATTGGTGGCCCTCAATAATTAGAGCTTCATGCCAAGGCAGAGATGTACCAAGAAACAAATGAAGCTGAACATCAAGGTCTTGTTTGATGGGCCACTTCTAGGGCTCTGGGAGCAAGGACTCATCAATCTGTTTATATGGTAGAAATTTTTTTGAATGTTACAAGGACAGCTATTTGAATCACAATCAGTTGAGGCATTCTGTCTTTCCATCGTGAATTCCTTTCAGCTGATCTTGCCTTTTGCCAGGTAGAGTAGAGGGATCACTGGCATTTTGGGAATCTAGATATAGAAAGGTGAGGTGGTGATAGACTTACCTTTAGGGGAGGCACTGTATTTATGTGGTTTGCAGACATTTCCTCAAATGGTTTCCTTATTCCTAGCTGTCCTGTCCAGAACAGTTCTTACTGTGTACTGGGAAACTTAACTCGGGCACGGTATGAATACAAAGGATCAGCAGGCCTATGCCACACACACCTCTTCCATGTACCCAGCACTGGATGTTCACAGGAAGAGAAGAAGAAACCAGGGTTGTGTTTTTTTTTTTAAATTTGGTACCAGGGATCGAACTCAGGACCCTGCAATTGCGAGGCAGGCAGCAGCACCACTGAGCTAAATCCCTGGCCCAGAGAAGTCAGGTTTTAATTGTGCAGAGCCATGAACTAACATGTGGAACACACTTCTTTCAATCAGACATATCACATTTTAAATGGAGAATTTGATTCCCCTCAGTTCCTAGTAAAAGAAATTCTGTCAGACGATATTATTTATGCAGTGTGTACATTTATAAACATTCCATGTTCTTGAAAAAATTTTTGTAGAGATTAACCAAAACTGAACTTATCAGAATTCCCCTGTGTATAAGACACAACCCCATGGAATTACTACAAATAGTGAACTTGCCCACTGAAAGTTGCATATTTTATGAATTTTAAAAATTGATAATGTAAAAATCTTTTGATTAAGTTAGAGGAAGCCTTGAAATCTTTTATTCTCTTCTTAGAAAGTATTATAAAATGATTGTTGCATGAAGACGGCCATTCAAGGGTATGAGCCCCCTAAATGTAAGAATACATATTATGGAGCCGTATTAGACATGAGCTAACAAAAATTACAATCTGGATTTTGTTGCATTTATTAACTTTTTAAAATTGAGATGTGCTATAATTTATTTTCTCTTTCTACATGAATATTCACTTTTATGCCAGATTTTATTTACACTTATTAGACTGTTATGCCCCCTTCCTGCAAGGGTGGGGCCTCTTTACGATATTTTATTTAATTTCTTTACCTTGACCATCATTCACATTACCGATCAAAAGCATTTCTAACGTTTGTTATGCAAAGCAGCAAGCCTCTCTGCTGATGACTGGAGAATATGACAGCTAAAGGATTCATAGTGCTTGTCCCCAGAGTACAGGCTTTTGGGGGTCAATGTTCGCTAAGCACCCCTGGGTGTGCATTCCCAATTACAGCAAGTGATGGTCCCCTGGGTGCATGTTAAATCTAAATAACCCATCCAGACAAATCCTACCACTCATGCTGAAGCATTTCAAAGTAAATTATGGAGAATGTGGTGTAGCTGTCTCTTTTGTTATGGTTGCTTTCTCATTGAGTCCTGGGGAGACCAGGGTTCCTGTGGAGCAAAGCACAGGGGCAGCTTCAACTACAGCAGCTCTGCTCCTACACACTGGGGCTTTGCATGCTGTCTTCTTTGTGATATGTAAAGGGGGGCAGTTCTGCTGCATTCAGAACTCTGGTGCTAGCACTAACTTCCTCTCTTTATGGCCAGTGCCTACTTATTGTTATAAAGAAAGGCCAAAGACACATTTGAGTTCATGTTTGCCAGTGAATATGTTGCTTGGAGAGTTGCTTTAGGTCTGCTAAATGGAGTGCGAAAACTACACTGTTGTCTGATCCTCTTCTCCTTTCCCTCCCCACCACTTCCTGTTGCTACTCCCTCCATATTTAATCCAGGAAAAGCTCTGTCTCCTGCTGTAACCCACAGAGCATAGGGTCTGAAGCCAGGGAGAGTGGTGGGAGATGAAGAAAATTGAAAAACAACAAGAAAGAAAGATACATACCAAGAGTATACTTGAAAGCTGGGACCAGGTGGAGCCATAGTCCATAGCTAATGGTCAATGGCTAAAGGCTGCCTGGAGTCCAGTGTGCTCTTTCTTTATGTGAAGTGTAAGACAAACAGGAAGAGAAGGTGGTATAACTAGTGCTATGCGGCCTACGTGGCCTAGGGTGAACATAGTGTGACTGTCTCATGATAGGGGCAAGTGTAGAAAGGGAACAAGGAAGAAGGATACATAATGTAACTGTCTCCTGGGGCTGTGCCATCCAGGGCCTACAATCTTAGTCAAACAGACTGTATCTGTCTGACTTATCCAGTCTATGGAGGAGAAAGGGACTAGGGAGGAGAAGAAGGGCCATCTTCAGGCTCACCCGAGACAGTGTCCTACAGTCAAACTTTCCATAAACAAGTTGCCAACGTTGGAAGACTTCTGGGCCAGAAGACTTCTCTCAGGTTGGGAAGAGGATGTAGAGAAGAACGGTTGAGATCTGGTCAGAGCTGGGTGTATTTAACTCTCTGGGTAGGGGACACTTGTTATCAGCCAATACCACTCTTCTTGTGGCCCCTACACTTCCTTTCATGGAGGGACTACTTCCCTTCTGAGGTTCTGAAAGAGCGTCTCTGATTTTTTCCTTGTTCTCGGGGTGATCCAGTCACTCAGGACAGCATCAGAACTTTCCAAGGATATTTGGAGTCATGAAGCAAGCCCTGTCCTGCTGGACAGTGAACCTGGGAGCTGCTGAAGCTGGAGCTGCTGGTGCCCGTGTGTCTAGCTTTAACAGCAGAGCCAGTGGGAAAGCACAAAGCTGCCCAGCAGTGAGCAGGGAGAAGGGGGAGAACAGCGTCCTGGAGCCTCTCATCCTAATGCCAGTCATCAGCAATGCCCTGCCCTATTCCCCTTCTTGTTTAGGTTGCATAAATCCACAGCTTCTCTCTATTACTGGAGCTTGTTGGAGTCAGACTGCTGTCATTTTTTAAAACCAAAAATGTTCTAAACAGTGTACTAACTAAGGTAGCAAAATTACAGAGCTGGATAAAAGAAAGGAAATGGAAGCCACAGATGAATGGAGAAAATGTCTGGTAATTCACAGGAACAAAATAACTGGGGAGAAGAAAACTGCAGTCTAGGATGTCTGCACCCCAGGGTACAGAGCACAGGTAATGAAACCACTGGCCTTGAGGCTCCAATTCAGGAGGACCCGCTTGGCTACTCTGGTCTCATAGCATGGCGGTGGATGGGGTGGCAACAGTGGAAGCATGTTCCTTTGTCAAAGATAGAGCTGGCAGGAAGGCAATCAGGGGATGAGATGCAAACATCTACAAAGAGATCTACATACCATGAAGGCAGAGAGAGTAACAGGCAGAGAAAGAGAGCGGGGAAGGGGACTATGGCCAGTACACCAGATTGTGCTGTCGGCTGTAAGATGGAGATGACACGTTCCTGAGGAGTGTCCCGTCCAATGCTGGACAGGTGCCAGGACCACATCTAGATCCCTGGGAGTGAGGCAGGGATTTGAACCATAGAAAGCCAAGGGCCAGGCAGCAGCACCTGGCAGCAGGCAGCAGGCACAGCACATCTGGGAGCAGGGACTATGTCGAAGGAAAATGGATTGACTCAGGAGCAGACAGCTTTGTGCTGTTCCCCTGGAGAAGCCAGGTCAGCTGGGGTGTGTGGACTTGGGCTTTCACCAGATGGCCTGCACTGGCTGCTGAGCCCATGCTTTCCTTCCTGCTTGTCCACACCAGGAAGCTTAGGGGTTCAGAGGGCCCTGCAGCCCTTCCTATTACAAAAGCCCCCATTCTTCTTCACGGCAGAGTGGCCAGGGCTGGGATTCCCTTCTGCTGCACACAGGGCATCTGGTAAGAACTCCTCATGCTAACTGTTTCGTTGCTCAGAGGTGGAAGACGGAGATGAAAGAGCCCACTACCCTGCTATTGCTGGGCATCCTGGTCTGCAGAAGAGGAATGGAAGACACGGGGAGAGGAGCTGGGCTTCATGAAGGTGGGGGCATCCAGGGCTTGAGTGGATGAGGGCCAGGCACCATTTTTAAAGCGGGTTTTAGGAACTTTCAGAAAGCAAGGAAGACCCAGGCAGCGGAGGTGCTCAGTGAGAAGCTGCTCAAGAACAGGGGAGGCCAGCTGGACTCACTGCGTTTTTTAGCAGATGAAAGCCAGAAAGCATGGCTCCTCCTTCTGAGCTTTGTCTCCCAATTCTCTGTCCAGATTACTGACCTTCAGAGTGGAAAAGGCAGATGCTGTTTGAGGAAGCTGAAGCCACATGTGCATGCTGTGCGCACAGACTTCACATACTCATTAAGTATCTACATGTCCCAGCAAGGTTTAACCTGCTCAAAGTGCTCCTTGGCACAGGTGAGACTGCTCCAGGGTGCCCAACTCTGTGTTCATCCAGCAGCCGGAAATGTCCCCTGCCACGAGAGATTCCACTGAGACAGTGACCTCTGCAGTGCTGCGCCCCGTTGCCTTTTCCGCCCAGTCCAGGGCACATCTGAGGCCAGTTGGTGCTCACCCTTGAGTACAGCTGCACAAGAGCAGGGACTTCAGTGAGTCCTTGTCGCGCCCATGCCTGAAGTCTAGACCAGTTCCTGGAAGATAGTAGGACTTCCATAAATTGACTTTTAACAAATCTTTATCATACATTTAAAAGTAAAAGAAGGAAAGGACAAGGCAGAGAACGGCTAACAATAATTAAAGGTAGCAAATTTCAGGATCCTTGGGCTCGGTTTTAGGAATGCCTTTACACCAATTACAAAATGGGCCCATGGCTTTCTATATAGAAGATGCTTTCATGGGCCATACAAGTTTCATTGGTGTTATCAAAATAGAAGAATGTGTCCCCTCTCTCCACCTCCCCAGGTAGGCAGATGTGTCTGAAGGAGACCTCATATGCATGTGGACATGCCCCTGTGGCACAGGGCTTGGTTAGTAGTGGTTCCTTTGTGTAAAGAAAAAGGCACACCTGTCTCCCAGCAGGGGAGTCCACACCAGAGTAGACACGGCCCTGTCCTTGGGATCACAGTTCAGTGTTACACCCTTGATCGGGTAACTTTGTCCACGTACAGGCTGCACGGTCTCCCCCGGAGCCCCCATCCTGGCACTCTGTGGCCTGAGCTGGCACCTCTGCCCACATTGCAAAGGACCTCAAGTCAGGTTCACCATGTCCAGAATCCCAATCTCACCCATGCAAGAGCCAGAAAGGGGATCTCAGGTCCACCTCCTGCCCTCACTTCCTGACCCAGTGCCTGCTCTTCTCTGGAGACCGGAAGTGGACGATTCCCCCAGGAAATTCAGTCCTTACCCTGGCCTGTGCTCTTGTCCTGCACACCCAGGACAACAGTCACATCAGGACACAATATTCCCAAGGGCCTGGGGGGTCATCTGTCTTCAATAATGCCACATGAGGGACAGACGCCTCCCGTCTGAGCCATCCTATTCCCAGTGGCCTGAGTTCTATCTGATAGTCACCTCTAGGAAGAGGTGAGTATGCTGAATAAATTCCGTCCTCCTGTAGCCCTCTGGCCTCCCTCTCAGCTCTCACAAACAGTGGCTCTGGTAAAAACACTCTCAGCTCTGCAAGAATAAGCAAACTCTGTAATTGACTACATTCCTGCAGAGTTGAGAAATATCTCTCCCCTTGTCAGAATTCAGGAGAGTTGTAGAATATAGCTCAGGCTCAACTGTTTACAAAAACACACACGACCAAAATAAAACATGTATCATCCAAACCTCAAATCATCGTCCAGGTTAATGATGCCTTTATGCACAGAGCACACTGGGCCCTTGCTTTATGTGCATGTATGTTGTCTTAGTTACTTTTCTCTCATTGTTGAGACAAGATACCCGACACCCAAAGTTAAAGGAGGAAAGGTTTATTTAGTTCACAGTTTGTAGAGGTTTCAGTCTAAAATTGGCTGGTTCCAAGGCAGGGTGGCAGAGGGGCATCTCAGCAGAGAACAGTTCATGGTGGCTGCAAGGCAGCAAAAGCAACAAGAGACCTAAGCAATCTTTCTACTGCTTTTATCTTATCCAGACTACTTAGGGTGGGTAGCACTCACACCCTTAATCCTAGTGCTCTTGAGCCTGGCATTGCACCATGAATCAATTACAGAAAAAGCCCCACCTGCAACTGCATGAGGCTTCGGAGCACATCAAGACAGCCATATTCTGTGTATACAGCAAAAAGACCCATGAAGGTGACCTGAGGGTACTGTCTGGATGAATTAAAGGTTGTTGTTATAGTTGTTTGTTTTATTCCCAGGTATTGAGGATTAAATACAGGGCTTTCACACTGAGCTAAATCCCTAATTCCTTTTTTTATTTAAAAAAATATTTTTAGCTTTTGTTTGTTTCTTTGAGACAAGGTCTCACTATGTAGTTCAGACTGTCAAACTTACCATGTAGCCTGGGCTGGTCTTGAACTTTCTGTGCTTCTCCTACCTCAGCCTCCCTAGTTCTGGGACAACAGGTATGCACCACCATGTCTAGAATTTATTTTTTTGTTTTGAGACAGGAACTCACTAAGTCACTAAGTGGCCTGGACTGGGCTTGAATCTGTGATCCTCCTGCCTCAGCCTCCTAGAGTGCTGGGATTACTAATGCACAACACCATTCGTGGCTTGATGCCCGTTTCAGTGGCAGTTTCTTCAGAGTCTACCTATATAGTTCCCAAAGCAAAGGGTCGGGCTCCAGGACACACCTCTTATAAAGAAATAGCTGTGAAATGTGGAAGAGCTTCTTACTATTGGAAGTGATGTCACTTTTCTTGGGTGCTGAGAGATCTGCCCATGGGATTGCAGAGTGTCGGTCATCTTTGAAGATCTGTGGTAAACAAAACTGACAGACCAGACCCAGGCAAATGCCCTGAGTGCAAAACCAAAAATAAACAAAAATAGACAGAGATGATTACAAAATTACAGAATGACAAACTAAATTCTGGGGCATATTTATGAGTGGATTGTTTGAAAGGGTATTATGGGCATCTACTAAAGAAAGTATGATTACTAGGTGCCAGTGTGGAGTGCTTCACAATGTCCAGGTAAAGTAACTGTTTTTCCCTGAGGATTCTGAGACTCTGTGTGTGTGTGTGTGTGTGTGTGTGTGTGTGTGTGTGTGTCTGTGTGTGTGTGTTTCGAGGAAGAGCCCAAGACTACTCTAAGTCAGAGATAGTATGCTTGTCCCCAGGTGTCCCCTGTCTGGGCCCCTCCCCCAGCCATGTGGGTGGCAGCGCCTCCAGGGCTGTTCCTTGTCTCCCCTCACTCAGGATCGTCCAGGGCTGCTGCTTTGGCTAGCAGGGTGTGAACAAAAGTGACTTTGGTCACTTGGAAGCGGAAGCCACCAGAGGTTTCATGTGGTTCCGAGGCCCTCTTGTCCTTCTGCCACAAGAGGACTCATCCAGGTTGGGTTCTCCTCTTCACACTGGACCCTGGAGCAAAGGGAAGGCAGAGCAGAGGCATAACTGCCAATATGCAGCAGGCCCAGAAACGAGCTTTGTGGTTATGGCACACTGGCATAACTGGTTATGGTATTTGGGAGCAGTTTATTGTTAAAGCCTAGAAAAATGGATTGATGGGAGGAGATGCCACACAAGAGCCTGGCTCTTCCCTTTCTCTCTGAGAATCAGAAGAACCAGTGACATCGGCCCCATGGCCATGTGCCACATAGCTGGCAGGGAAGGGGCTGCCACCCCACCGCACCACGGCTTGCTGGCCCTTCTAGGATTCCGACTCAAATCTCCATGCCACTCCTCCACAACGAGAGCCAGGGAGCCCGTGGAAGCCACTATGAGCAGTAACACCTCCATTTCAGTGTTGTTCAACTCCTTGCCATGGTTTACGTGGTGCTGTCCGATTCGGCCCTGCTTCCCACCTCACTTGTCACTCCAGCCTTTCTGAACTTCTCTAAGCTCCTCGAATGCAGAATGTTTTCTCATCCCACAGCAGAGTTGCACAAGCCATGTGAACAACAAGAGCAGTCTTGATTTTCTTTCAGCCTCCTGACTCATCGCTAGGAGCCAGACCTGGAGAGGTCTCTTCCACCTCACTCTGAGGATTTTCTGCACCCTGAGACACCACACTGCACCCTCCCTCCATGGCTGGGAGAGCCGGGGATGACAGAAATGAAAGTATCAAGAGTTTTGCTGCTGTATGGACATTGCCCTCAAAGCTCCTCAGGGTCTGGGACAAACCAAGAGATTCAGAAGACCTACTGCTGCCACCCAGGAAGCTACAGCCACCCACTCGGATGTCTCTCCCATAGATCCCAGCCTCTTCTAACTGGAGAATGCCAGCCTCGATCGTCTGAAATGCAGCTGCTTTGTCTGTGCACCCTAACGTCCTCTCTCCGGTTGCCTCTCAGGCGCAGAGACCCTCAACACTTAGGTTCCAACATGACTGACCTCGAGCCAGGCTACTCAAGCAGCCCATCTCTCAGCTGGACCCCGGGCTATGGTGCACCCACAGGCACCCAGGTTGGGCAGCCATGTGGCATCATCCTGGCTGAGGCCTTTCTGACAGTGAGAGCAGATATACTACAGGGCTCTACCAGTTACGTTTCCAAATTCATGGTTTAAACCACACTGCTTTCTGGAGCTCAGTTTATGAAACTAGACCAAGATGGCACCCACCCCTCCCCTGGCACAGGGAGAAAGAAAGCAGAAACAGTTGCCCAGGCTCCCAGTGGCTGCTTCTGGTCCATGTGGCTTGGGGCTGGAATCTGGGACCACCCCAGGATGTCTTGATATATTTACCTCACCTGGCCTCTAATCTTACCTTCATGCCAATCTGGTTTATAAGCTGCTGCCAAAAAGAGTCTCATAAAATGCCCGTATGATTATGCCATTGGCCTGCTTAGATGCTGTTGCTTGGTTCTCATTGCTCTCAGGATACAGTTGAAGCTTCTCAGCCTAACAGGCAAGTCTGTTCACGATCTGGGCCCCACAAGCCTTTCTGTCCTCCCACCCCCTTCTGACCCTGAGTTCACCCTGGATCAAGCTGCTCAACGTTCCCTCAATCTACGAGGCTATGGCATGTGGGCCGCTACTCCTTATGTTGGGAACACCTCTTCTAGATTCTTCTCCCAGCCGCTTCCTCCTAGGTGTTTTCCTTTGCTGAGCTTTCTGGACCCCTCAGGTGAACTTCAGTGCCTATCCCTGAGCTTCAGAGCCCTCAAGGCTCCCTAGGATAAAGCAGTTCTGAACGTGTGTGGCCACTGCTTCCCAGTCTCATTTGCTTGTAGACAAAGGGCTCCAGGAGAGCTGGGGCTCCACGGGGCTGAGCTGAGTGTTGTCTTTGGCATGAAATAACAAAAAGAATCACTTCACTGATTTCTTCCCTCCTTGCCACCATCCACCCTGAACCTTCTTATTTTCTCCACTAATCTGTGTATATAATCAGAAAGACAGCTCTTAGGATTGTTGGTTCATTCATTCATTCATCCATCAAACATTTATCAAGTGTCCACACCACGCCAGCGGCCAAAGTGGTGGGGACCTGTGGAAATAAGCTTGACAGAGTTGAGACCTTCATGGAGCTCATATCCTGGCAGAGTGAGAAAGACTAAAGCAACTCAGGCACTGCTGCCTAAGAAATAAAGTCTATGTCAGGTGATGTGTCTAGGAAGGAAAACAGAACAGTGCCAGGCAGATAGGGGTACTGGGGTAGGGAAGACTTACTGTTTCATTTAGAGCAGTCTGGGAAAGCCTTTTGGGTAAGATGGCATTGGAGTTTAGTTTGTTTTTTCTTTTCCTGCTGCAGGGAATCGAATCCAGGATGGTGCTCATGCTACTCAGGGACTCCAGCTCCCACCTACTAAGCAAAGGATTGGCAAACTTGGTCTGTAAGGGATTGAGCAGTAAATATTTTTTGCCTTGCAGGCCATGTGGCCATTCAAGTGCAAAAACAGTCACAGATGAAATGTAAGTGAATGAGCGCAGCTGTGTCCCAGGAAAAGTTTATTTCCAAAAACAAGCAATCAGGTGTCACCAAGGTTGCTGAGCCCTGTCAGACCAGTAGCCATTGGTGCTGTTCTTCTCTGATCACATGTTCTAGTCATGGTATTGCTGGTAGTTGCAGAGGGTAGCCAAGAGCTCTAGGTGTCGTCACCGTTTGTGCAACAGCCACTCCCAGTGAACTGAAATTTTTATAGTAACTTTTGTGGCATAAGAATGAATCATAGCTTCCCAATGTCTGCCAGCAAGTTCTGTCTTGACCAAGGAAATGGCTCTTGGCCAGGATCCCCCTCCTTTTTTATGATAGTCCAGGCTCATCAGCCATTCTTCTTTAACTAAATACCTTCATTATGTATAATTAAAGCAGCAAGTGAGAAAAGATGCAAATGTGTTCTTAAAAATCTGACTTTGAAGCAGCAGGGAGCTTTACAACCTTTTAAGAGAGCAGGTTTGAACTGAAATATATTAGGCATATGCCAGAATAGGAAAAGGAGAGAATGAAAGTTAAGAAAATGAATTAAAAAGTTACGGGGCTAAAGATTTATGTCCAGGAATCCAGCCAGGCTAGTGCTCACCCTGTGAGCTGAGCTCCCCACAAACACCAGGGCGTGTCCTGACCACTGAGTACATGCTACACCCTCCCCACTGGTCGCCTCCCCTGAAGCTACAACCTCGTTCACATCAGAAATACCACAAGCTGTCACTTTCAACTTTTATTGGTACTGTCTTTGTCAGAATTTTCTCCATCTCTCTGCCTGGCATGGTTGATAGCGTGACAAGACAAGGCAACTGAAAAACAGGGAAAGAGGCTAGGGAAGGAAAGAAGCTATCTCCTCACCTCGTTTATGGTGAGGAATGGAAGACTCCAATGACCCAGTCTTCTTGCACAGCATTGTCAATAGCACTTTCTTTGGAGTGCAGTGTTCCAGTCTTAGCTGTCCAATACAGTAGCCCTATGTGGTAACTGTACGTGGCTACTGAAATGTGGTCAGCATGACTGAGAAACTGAATTCTTAATTATTTTCACTTTAATCTAAATATTCATAGCTATGTGTAGGTGATGACACTATATGGGGTAGCCGAAGTATGTTGGTTAAGACCTTGGGCTTGGGAGACAGATAGACATGGGTCTCCATCCTGGCTTCCCACTTACTGTGACCGTATGAGTTACTTATTGCCCCAAATCCCTGCATCCCTCATTTCCAAGCCAGGCAGCACTGTGCCTGCGGCATGGAGAAGCTACAGAATGAGTTAAGTGAGTGGAGGTGAAGCATGTCATGCACGCTGTGCCCGCAGAAGGGGAACTCTTGATAATTGTCCCTGGTTTTGATCTCCTCTGGGCAGCTCTTTAAAGAGCCTGTACCCCTAGAGGCACTGGAAGAAGGGGCCCCTAAGGCATCTGAACTTGTGTCTTCCATGCCTCTTTGGTTCTGGGTGACGCTACAAAAAGTAAATTTGAAGGAGGGACAAAGTGGGAGCAGGAGGTGAAACAAAGGCCACAGACCGGACCTCTCCTACTTCACAGACTTCCCTGGGGATGGCATAGACTTCCTGTTTCCCACTCTATGCTTGGTGGCAAGGTGTCCTGCGAAAAGATCACATTTCCTGGAATGGCTTACAGTTAGGGATGGTCCATAAGATGTAAGCAGGCATTGTTAAATCTAAATGTAGGGGTCTGGACTTTCAGGAAGAGTCAAGAAGGATCAGACAGTTTATATGTGTCCTTTTGTCCTTTTGCCTTTCCTTCAACTTTTATCTGGAATACAGATGTGATGGCTGGAGAGCTAGCAAGGTGTCCTTGAAGTGTCCTTGAGGATAGGAGCCCTGTACAACTAACCATGATGAGGCCAAAGTAAAATCCTGGCTTATGAACACCAGACCAGCCTGGGACCGCCCACCTCCAGTTTTCTTTTATGTAAAAGACGTCTCCATATCACAGTTAAAGCATTATTGCTTTTTTTTTTGTATATGTGGTAGCTGTGAACTAATTATTTCCTTGCAGGGATTAATTCTGCAAGTCCAAGTTTTGTTATTGTGTTGCTTTTTATTTTTCTTTGCGGTACGGGGAATTGAAAAATAGGGCCCTTGCACTGAACTAATCCCCAGCTCTCTTTCAAAAAAATGTATTTTATGTTTTACTTTGAGACAGTCTTACTGAGTCGCTAGGTTGGCCAGGCTGGGCTTGAACTTGGGACGTTCCTGCCTCAGCTTCTGAGGGTTCTGGGACTTTGTACAGCTATGTAACATCACTCCCAGATAAATCCAGGTTTCCTTTTTTTTTTTTTCGGTATTTTTCCCCCCCATTAACTTTACTGGTACATTTCAGGTATACAATACAGTTACATTCATCATTGGGATCTTGTACCATTATTATGAGTCTCTTGGTTTTTATTTTTTTTCCCCTTCCCTTGCCCTCCCTTCACCCCCTCCACCCTTCCCTATTTGCAAAGACCTTGTTTCCATTTATTT
>NW_004624772.1:12414029-12471346 GCF_000247695.1 Heterocephalus glaber
GTTCCATCTCGTTTCCCTTTGGGGTTGCTGTAGGTGATCCAGAAGTCTGTTTTTGAGGCTTGTTTATGTGTCTTCTCATTTCCACGTGTGGGGGGGTGCTTCTGGCACCCACGGGGCTCACCTTTTCTGCCCTAGGAGCTTGGGATGGCAGTGGGGGAGCTTCCTTCCGGGTTCTGGGACCAGCTCAGCTTCCGTGCCCTAGGAGCCTGGGATAGAGGCGGGAGCTTCCTTCCGGGTGCTGGGACTGGCTGAGCTTCACTGCCCTAGGAGCCTGGGATGGAGGCAGGGAGCTTCCTTGAGGGTGCTGGGAACGGCTCACCCTCTTTCTAAATCCAGGTTTTCAGTATATTGTGTATTGACTGAGTTTGAGAAAATCAGTCTTTTTCCTCCAGCTGCCGGCAGGGGGCGTCAAAGTTTAGAAGCCACATTGTGGATCACTTACATTCTGGCGAATCCTTTTTCTTTTGGCAGGGGTGGGGTTGGGTGGGGCGCGGGTGAGGGCCTGGTGTCAGGTTTTTTTTTTTATTATTACCGAACTCTTTCTTTCTTTCTTTTTTTTCCCCCTTCCATGGATCCATGTTTCAAGACAAGTTTTTCCATCATCAAGTAAATTCTATTGGTTTTTCTCGGGAGAAAACCATTCAGCAACCATAGTGAACATTTTTCACTCAGGACTTCATTCAGCAACTGACCCCTTTTATATATTTGGGAGAATTCTCCTAATAAAATGGAGGCCATGAAGACCTAATACTGGTTCTTCTTGCCTCCAGCAGCTGGAAGTAAGCACCCAAGACCTCAGATGTGCCAGCTGAAAGGTATCCTCTGGGATTCGGCCTCTGGAAGGAGTGGCCCGAAAGAGCGGCCATGGTTAGAACACATCTCTCTGGGCTGTGGCATCCTGCACCCTGGAGTCCTGGTTCCAGTGGGGCGGTGTCTGGTGTCCGGCTGCTCCTGAGTGTGATGTTGGCTAAGCCCTCACCATTCATGTCTTCCTGGTCACTGCCTCTTTCCAGAGCCAAATCCCCCTGCTTTTCCACTTGCTCTGGAATTAGCTGACATCTTCTCAACCCACATATTTTCTTCTTAAGTCAACCAGACTTGGTTTCTATTGTTTGCAACCGAGAATCCTGATTGATGCACTGCTCAGCAACATGATTTTACCCAAAATACCACAGAGTTGACATCACTCCAACCAGATCAGGAGACAGTGTTTACACAGCCCGTGGAGCTTTCACTGGCCATGTGTACTCTTTCTTTTGAGCTTCAGAAAACTCTCTAGAATGCTTTTCTCCATTGCTCCACTTCTATCACTGTGGATCGCTAAGTACTGAGAACTCTAGTCTGTAAACCAAGGATTCCATTGTACGGCCACATTTTACAGAGGAGCAAAAGGAATCTAGAGTTAAGGTAACTTGTCCCATGCTTCAGGCCAGATAAAGAACTTCTCAGCGAGTGAGGAGTCCTTCATTCTTTCGCTGTGCTTGGCCTAGGGTTTCGGTGCCCCAGGGAGCTCATTCAGGCAGGAGAAATGGATGATTCCAGGGAACACACAATCCCACCCTCTGGAGTAAACTCTGGGGAAGGCAAAAATACCCAAACAATCTGTAAAAGGGCAGGCGAGGTTATTCAGAAAGAGACATTTAAACTGGGTACAGTGGTACACATTGTAATCCCAGCTACTCTGAGGCGGTAGAATTGAAAGTCCAAGGCCAGCCTGGGCAATTTAGTGAATCCTGTCTCAAAATAAAAATAGAAAGGGCTGGGGATGTAGCTCAGTGGTAGAGTGCTTGGCTAGCCTGCGTCAGGTCCTGGGTTCAGTCCCAGGTGCTGAAGGAAAAGAGAGAAAGAGGGAAAGAAGAGGCATTTAGTGATGGAGAAAACAGAAGGGATGTGATGCAAGCTTCAAGAATTCAAGAGCAGGGACTTTGGCAAGGTTGGTGTTGGCACTAAGAGGTCAACCTCTGTTAGGGGCCAGTTGAGAAGATAGGAAGGGATTCTGGAGGGGAACTCATGAAAGGGTTGAGTGTGAAGTTGCCAGAGTGAGAGAATGAAGCCAATAGACACTGTGTTCTGCTTTGCAAATGTGTGATGCAGGAATGTCTGAAGTTGCAAAATAAATTGCTGAAAAGAGTATCCACTTTAAAGCACGATTTTTCACTTTAAAGACAGGAAGACATAGCCATCTTCTAGGCTGCAGAAATTGTGCTCAGCACAATACTTATGTCCTACAGAAGCATGTTGGGATGGTTTTAGCCCCATTTCGCAGATTAAAAACTAGGGCTCATAGTTAGGACCAGTTGAGTTCATACAGCTTGCAGGAGGGAGACCCAGATTTGGGTGTTATTCTCTCTCGCTCCAAAGACCCTGTGCTTCCCACAGAGTAGCTTAAATAATGTATACTGAAAATGCATTTGGAAGGCACTTTTCATTGAAGAGACTCAATTTGCAAAGATTAGATTTGTACAAAACTTTGAGAACATATCCATCACACAAAGCATTATGCAACAATATAAGGATAAATTGTGTGGATCCTATGCAAAAAAGAGGAAAATAATAGAGGAAGTGTGGTTAATTAATGCAGTAGGCACCAAAAC
The DNA here is from genome assembly GCF_000247695.1 of Heterocephalus glaber. Next base: position 12,416,624 of record NW_004624772.1, read on the forward strand.
ACTATGGGAGCAGATGAACATGCACTCCCAGAATATGATACAATAAGTGGTTTCATTAGGAAGGTAATTTATGTGGTAGGAGATATAATAGCAAGGGAGACAGGAAAATGTAAAAACAAATTAGTCTACTGGAAGACACTGATTTGAAAATATTTTACAATGATTTATTTGTAAGAAATCGGTCTGTGATCAATAAACACAGAATTTTTCTTTAAGAGATCTTAAGAAATAGGTCAGCTTCTCTGGGCTGGACAGATTTAGGTGTGAATTTTCCTCTGTGGAGAAAGGGACCACCTGGAAATTTTCAAAGATTCCCTTTAGTTTATGATTTGAAGGTTCCACTTCCTATGACTGTCATTTTTTAAAGCTGGTTAACTCAGTGGCTTTATTATTCACCGCGCCCCTTCTAAATTCCCCACAGGGCTTTAACTAAATCAGACCACATTTGGAGTCTTGTGTTGCTTTCTGGGCTCCACATTTTCAAAGGGACATTGACCGGCTTTGCCTCCAGAGAATGGAACCAAGACAAATGGGTGGAAGTTGCTCAGAGATAAATTTTGACTCAGTACAAGAAAACTCTTTCTCCTGCTATCAGAGCCCTCTGACAATGGAACGAGGCTGCTTTTTGAGAGTTTGCTCCCAGGGATGGGAAATGCTGAAGCAGAGGGTGTTGGAACAGCTGTCAAAGTTGCTGCAGAAGAGATATTTTAGAAAGTAAGTTTTCTTCCAATTCTGACACTGTGTGATTGATTGATCCTATAAGTCTACAGCATGTTTTGCTAAGTTGATAGCTCCTTTGTAGTTCTTTTTATCTTGGTGATTAGCCTCTCTTCTTCCCACTATAAAAAAAGAAAGGAGGAAAAGTTGACAAGAGCAACGTAGAATGCCAGTGATAGTTCACACACGGAGTCCTACCGTCTGGCTTGCCTCGGCCCGCCTGCTGGGGAAGCTGATTACCACAGGGCTAGCTGATGACCCCGCGGGGACTCTACAGGCCAGTTAGGGTGAGGGACAGCACTGGACTCCCCCACCCACCCAGTGGCACTCGGGCAGGTTCCCGTGCAGGTACAGTACAAGGCAAGGCCCCCTTGGGCCCACCCTCTGCCAGGGCTCCTCGTCTCGGTCAGTGGCACCTCCGTCTGTACTTCCGCCCTGAACCCGGATGTCACTTTGACACCTTTCTCTCCGGGCCCCAACATCACAGCACTACATTCTGCCCATCACTGCATCTCTCTCACTTTTTATCCAGCTTTGCTGCTTCTGCCATAATCCAAGCACCCAGCCTCACCTGTCACCTGGACCTGTGTTCTCGTCAACTTATCCTTATGCTGAAGCCAGAGTGATTTTTATTTATTTATTTATTTATTTATTTATTTATTTATTTATTTATAAATAAAATTTTTTGGATATCAGGGATCCAACTCGGGTCCTTACGCGGCAGGCGGTGAAACCACTGAGCTAAATCTCTGGCCCACCAGAGTGATGTTTAAAAATCCCAGATCTCATCCATCTTGTCACTTGCTGCTTAAACATCTCAATGGCTTTCCCTTGTGCTGGGATACACAGGCCCCGGCCTCAGCCCTGCCTGTCAGGGAACCTGTGTTCTTTGTGGCCCTGCCCTACTCCTGTGCTCATGGGTCCAGCCATGCTGACCTCCCTTCTGCCCTTGCCCTGTCAGCCTCTCTGCCTCAGGCAGTGCTCTCCCCACCCATCCGGTCCTGCTGAAAGCTCTGCCATCCTTCCAGCCCAGGCCAGTGGCACCTCCTCAGGGCACCCTCCCCTGATGCTCCTGAGCAGATCACATCAGCCCAGGGCTGTGATCCTGGCTCCTCTTCCTCACAGCACTTCTCCTATTGCAGTCAGTTGTACCTTCTTTTTGGAGATAATTTGATCCTCTCACTACACTGGGAGAGAAGCAGTTGTGTCTGTGACCCAGGCAGGGCTCCCTCAGAAGGGCGAAGGGGAGACACGCTAGTGATGTTTATTCCAGGTGACGTTTAGTATTCCCTTAGCATCATCTGGACACAGGAAGTTGGAGGGCATGGCATCTCCTGGCTCCTGAGTCCCCTCCCCAACTACTCCCAAACCTCTGCTCCCTCCTCCCCGTGTGCAGCTACCTATTGCTTTGTTTCAGCAGTGTCCCTTTTCTTTGCAATGCAATGAAGGAGGATGAAAGGGTCCTGGCACTTGAGTGAAATTGATTCCTAAAACTGTCTCTCTAGCAAGAGCTAGCTGAATTAAAAGAGAGTATTAGGCAACTGGGGTTTTAGCTGGAAGGATTTAGAAAGGAAAGGGAACAATTCATCACTGGATTACCACACACTGTTGGTGCCCCCTTGGCCTTTGCATGTGGACTTCCTGCCATCTGAAAAACGATGCTTTGCCACCTGTTGAAATTCTAGTCCCTCAGAAGCAAGCACAAGAGACCTTAGAAGCCTTCACTGGCTAGAAGAGTGGAGCTGCTCCTTCCTGTAAGCCTCCAGGGCACCTTGTGTGTACATCCACCATTACTGCCGGCATCACATGATATTGCAGGGTGTGTGTATGTGTGTGTGTGTGTTTCCTTACTGGGCAGTAAGTTCCTTGAGGGCTCATTGTCAGTGCCCGAGGTATATTAGGACTTCCGGTAGCAAGTTACAGAAATCAACTTTGTCAGGCCACTCGTGTTCACTTGGCACGCACCAGCCACACTGTTTCCTGCCATTTCTCAAAAGCAGGACGATATTGCTGTTATGCTTTCTGTAGGGAGCAACCCAACAGATGTGTGCGGATCCCTGGGCCCTGAGAGGAAGAGGAGAGGGAAGGGAGGGGAAAGGCAGAGGCAGTGCCCACGACTGCTCACCCTTCCTCGCTGCTGAATTTGGGGCGGCCAGGATAGTCCCGGTTCACCATCGCTTAGGAGACCCGGCATGCTTCCCTCCTTCCCACCCTGCACTTCTCACTCCACCCTGTTTCCTCCGCTTTGTTAGTTCCTTAGACTCAGGAAGCTGCACATCGTGTCCTTAGCCCAGTGTCAGGACTGTCGCAGGAGCCTGTGGTGTGGCTGCAAACCCGAAAAGTGCCTGCCGAGTTTAAGAACCGCGGTGAGCAGACTCCTCCTCCCTGCCAGTGTCTGCTTCACTTTTTCCTCAAGTTGTCCTTCCTTTTGAATCACTTGATTTCTTTTCTTTGTTTTCTTAGTGAAAGGCTAACAAAGAATGAATTAGGTATTCCAGTCCTTTGTGTTCATCATTAATTTCATGGTCCTCTGAATTTCTTAAGTCTTATTTCCTCTCGATAATCTCCTTTCCCCCTGATATTTGTAAAAGCACATCTTATTCTCCTTAATTGCTATGCTGGTGTGATCTCATTCTGATTTTTCACCACCCTTATCTTTTCCCAGGAAGCTTTAACTGATGCAGCATATTCTTGCTTAATTCTCTCCCTTTTCTCTGCAGACAGGAGTGGATTTCTTTCTCTATAGATCTCTCGCTGGTCTGTGGGGGAAGTTGCATTGATTGCGCTTTGGTTCTCTGTTAGAAATCGAGGGCTGGGCTTTCATTATGTGTGGACCCCTCCTTCTCCACATGCTTCTTCCCCGAAACACATCAGCTTCTCCAATCTGCCCTGTGCAGCCAGGCGAAGTACTCCAAGACCCTCTGCGCGGGATACTCTTCCCCTGGCTGTTTTACTGCTTGAACAGAAGGCTGTGCCTGAGGCAGGAAAGAGGGAGGGCAGCCGAGCAGTCAGACAGGGGGCTTCCTATTAGCACCTCAGGAGCTAACGACAGCAGGGTGGGTACCTAGGGGCTCCATGACCATGGATAATTAAGTGCTCATCTTCAAAGAAGACGAAACCCCACCTTTGGTTGGTTGAGAGCCAGATCCAAGTGTCCATTTGTCTCAGGGGCTGCTCATTGCTCCAGCTGTGACCTGCAGGCACCACAGATCTAGTTTCTGTGTGGATTTTGCTTGTCCTTCTCATTTGACACCTGTTTTGTTCTTCCTTGACTTGTGACTCGTCATTTATGCCTCCCCTTTACACATCCAGACTTTAACGTGCAGTCTCATTCCTTTACAACCTAACGATACTTTGGATCCCTTGGTCCCCACCGATACGAAGATCATTGATATCGAAGTCATCCTACAGACATCTCCAGCCTCTCTTTGTCTTCAGCCACCGCACAAAATATTTCACCGGTTCGTGTCTTTTACGAACATCTTCCCTTCTATTCACACTGGTACCTTTATCAAATTTTCCCTGGCCACACGGACAACGGTGAGCCTTGTACCCAGCCCCTGCTCTCAGTACCCGGCCTTGCTCTTCCCCGTGAATATCAGGGCATGGACTCTACCCAGGCCTCCAGGAAGGCAGGCTAGGTCTTCTGCCTCAGCCAGCCAGTTAATCTCACCCCTCCGCTGGTCTCCTTGGTTCGCGGGTCAGCATGAGACACAGTTCAAGACAGTGAACCTAGACAGGACATTTACTGAAGACGTTTGGGGGAAAATGCTTCTTTGATCTCCTGAGAGAGCTTTCAGAAGTGCGATGCTGTGATGCCCATTGTTACTGTCATGCAGGAAGAGCTGAAGATGAAGCCAGTGCAGAACAAAGCCGAGAGAGAAAGGCAGAGTCTGGGTCCAGGTTTGTAGGAACTGCTCCTAGACCTTTGCCACTGTGCTCATGTCCCACATTCAGTCCGTAAGCAAATCCTGGCAGTGTCACAGAGACATATCCAGAGCCCAGTTCCTTCCTTTCTATCTGCTGCTACCTTCCTCGTCCCCTGCTCAGACCTCTGCAGTTCCCATCGTACTGGTCTCCTTGCCTCCATTCTTATTCTGTAGACCCAGCCAAGGGATCCCTTCATTTTGTTATACTTTATTTATTGATTTTATGCAGTGCTGGCGGTCAAATCCAGGGCCTCGCACATGGTAGGCAAGCACTCTACCACCGAGCTTCCTCTGCAGCCCTGGAAATCCTCTCGAAAGCTGAAGCCAGATTGTTCCACTGGCTCCACTCAGAACCTTTTAAAGGCCTTGCATACATCTGCGAAACCCTTACCCTGGCCCTCAGGTCTTGCATGTGGTTTTAGTGACTTTTTCGTTGCTGGCACAAAAACCCCACAACTTGAAGGAGGAGAGGTTTATTTTGGCTCCCAGTTTGTAAAGGTTTGAGTCCATAGTTGGCTGGCTGCAGGGCAGGGTGGCACGGCCGAGGGGACTTGCTTATGGCCTGGCGGGAAGGAAGCAGAGAGAGCAGAAAGGAGGGGGGAAGGAGACAGACCCTTCCAGGCCACTCCCCAGGGACTCACTTCCTCCAACCAGGCTTTGCCTTCCAGTATCACATTTAGCTTGATCCAGTCACCTCCCAAAGCCCTCCTAGGGGCATGAGGCTTGGGGGGGGGCGATATCCATATATAAACTGTAACAACCTGCCCCCCTCAGTCTCAGGGCCTTTGCACTTGCTCTTGCATCTTCCTGCAAAGCTTTTCTATCAGATAGCTATGTGATTTGCTGATTTTTTTTTTCCTTCCAGGCTCCGCTTCAGGGTTATGTTTCCAGTTGGCCAGCCCTAGCCATTCCTACCTTACACTGCATTTCCTTGTCACGCTGTGTCCCCTTGATTTGCTTTATTTTTCTTTATAGCACTTTACTACTGCCTGACAAGCTATATTTTATGTGATTATTATCATCCTGTATTCACATTAGAATATACATCCTATGAGAAACTTGAACTAGTTTGTTTGTTCCTAAATATCTAAATTTCTAGAGCAGCAACTGATGCAAGCAGGTATTCAATAGAATGTTGCCAACTTATTGATTGATTGATTGATTAATGAACGAATCCCTTTCCTATTTTGATTGAAAGTTTTGTTTTGTTTACTTTTGTTTCACTTTTTGCAGTGCTGAAGATCGAACTCAGCCCTTTGCACTGAGAGCTACATCCCCAGCACTTGTCAGTTTTTGTTTTGAGGCAGGGTCTTGTTAAGTCCCTCAGCTTCCTGGGATTGGCTCAGACTTGCAGTTCTCCTTCCAGAGCCTCCTGAATTGCTGGAATGACAGGCATGTGCCACTTTATCTGCCGAGTGAAGTATTTTTAATTGGGTTTCTGTCAGACAAAGTGTTCAAATGCAGCATTCAATTAATATTTGCTTTAAAAGTGGACAAGTGAATACTTTAGCTTTGGTTGGGTGGTAAGTTGCCTCTTTATAGAACAGAACCTGACACCCGACTGCCCCTGCTAAGTCACCAGACACTTCCTCACATAAAGCCCCAGTAGGGCCTGGGGATTTAGCTCAGTGGTGCCACACTTGCCTGGCAAGCACAAGGTCCTGAATTCGATTCCCGGTACCAAAAAAAACAAGCCCCATTAGATCTTCACTGTTGTTTCTCTAAATAACCAGGTTGAGTGTTACCTCCTCCCTATATGACAGGGAAAGCACATGTAGTTGGCAGAGTTAGCAGCAGAACAGGCCCTAGAGCCCACGGAGTCTTGTCTCTAGCCCACAGCTCTTTGCACATCTCATATTTGCTTTTCTGTCCCTAATTCTGCAGCTTCACAGTGTGGCACTCACCCACAGCCCTGGGGGAATGATACGAAATTGTGTTCCATGTGGTCTGTATTTATCTAACATTTCCAGTCCCCTCTTCTGTGAAAGTCAACGAAATTTTGAATTTTTCCCATATGAGATTGTGGGCTCTTTGGGAAAAAGAAAGGCAAGCATATGGCTTTCAGGAATCGAATCTGCTTCATGAGATAAAAATTTCCCTTCTGTAAATCAGCCCATGGCATAGCTGTCTTTGCAATTGCCTTTTCCATCTTGGGGCCACAGATGATAGACATGCATGGGCTCCTCCTTGTGTGGCCAAAATACATCGTGAAAGACCTTCTGAGCCCCTGTCCTCCAGAGATGCTTTCTCTTTCCCCAGCTATTCCCCCTGGACAACATTAGCTCCCTTTTTAATTCCTTTCCCTTCCCTGCACACGCTGCTGCTACTCTCCAACCCCCAGTGGACACGCACAGACTTATTTGGTTTTCTATGTAATAGATAAAACAGCAGGGGCTTCTAATCAGAAAACGTTTTCCTGGCTACAAAAGGCTACAGAAAACCGCAAAGCTGCCAGTATGGTTCAGAGTTTATTAATACACACTTGGCACAAGTTTGGCACGTGACGCTGGCCTGTGCCAATGGGGAAGGAGAAGGGACTAGGCACATGTGTACAGGCACAGCCCACAGTGGTGGGCGGCTGGGATGCCACCCCCTCCCCACGGACCTCCTCAGGGCTTGCCCTTTCAGGTAAGGACCAGAGACCCACAGGTAGGGGCTTCAGAAAAAGGGACAGTGCTAAACAGTGTGGAGGTCTTCTTCTTAAATCCTAAACCTCAGGGTCCAGCCACTCTTCTCCGACGTGACCGAGGGTGACATTGTGATGGTGCTTATGGTTTGTTTAGCGTTTTCTTTTTTTGGAAACCAGGAAAATCTTTCAACAAATGGATTGTTGACATTACATGACAATGAATGGCAAAAATCTTAGTATCTATATTCCCAGACTTTCTGACCACCCCATGGAATGTGTCTTTGGAACAGAAAAATAAATAAAAATTCCATTTTATCACAATCACAAGCTGTCATATTTAAGCAGGGCACAGCTAGTGAACATTTTCTTGAATCTCACAGGCTCCATTCTCTACTCTATTTATAATATGCTTCACTCATAGGAGGAAAACGCTATCTACATCAATATTTAGGAAGATTTTCTAAACCAACACACACACACCAGTGGTGCTGGGGCTCGAACCCAGGCCTTCATGCTGAGCTATGTCTCTTTGCTTTGAGTCAGGATCTCAAGGAGTCACTAAGTTTCCCAGGCTGGGCTAGAGCTTGTAGTCTTCCTGCCTTCGCCTCCCATAGCACTGGAATAACAGGCCTGCACCACCACAACTGCCTCACTTTGTTGTCTTGGATAAAAAATGTAACTCTTCTCTTAGTCCAGTAATTCTGTTTGGTCTTATTACTTTTATACAAAAGAGGTAATCTTTGAACATTTATGTAGATGAATAGGAGAATATTTCACAAGTGTTGTCCCCCTCTAGGATCCCCTAAAGGAAGCTTTTATTCACAATAAAAGAAAGGAGTAATATGATCCCATAGGAGCCAGACCAGCTCTCGAGTAAGACCCTCTGCATGCTCAGTGCGACATTCAGTATGGTCCCCTAGCTCTTGGTCCTTGGAGGAATTTGAGGGAGATAAAAGCAGTAACTACCTGTATTATCTAATAGCCTATGTATCATAGCCTAGAAACAAAACAGATGTACAAAGTACAATCTCAAAAAAAGTAGAAGCTGAATCCTTTCGTCCCAGGATGGGTGAAGAGGGGGAATTCCGAGGAGCATGGGAGCAGGGAATAAGGTGTTGCTCCAACCAGAAAAACTGAAGTGTCGGGCGCAGCACACAGTACCAGAGACGCAGCCACCAGGAGGGGCACAGCCTCCACTCCACTGTCATCAGGCGGGTGCAGGAAGCGGGACAAAACCGGGCGAGCCCCCTTGGGCTTCTCAGACGGACGGGTGCTGCAGTCCCACAGCCTGGGGAGGATGGGGAGAACCAGAGGCCACCACCTTCAGGGGTAAAAAGGCTACTTAGCAACAATACAGCCCTCAGAACCAGCCCGAGCCAGAGTAAAGCTGAAAGGCAGCCTGCTTGGCTTTCTGGTGGAGGGCTTCACACATGCGCAGTCGCCTTCTCTGCGCAGGCAGAGGAGAGCCCCTTGGGGAACACTTCCACTTGCTAGCTCTCCTACCAGTTCACCATTCACTACAGAAGAAGCTGCAAGCGATCCCAGCTAGCTTCTCATTTGGACAGGGCCCCAAAGACACACACGACCACATGGCTGACCTCTGCCGCAGCGAAGGCTTCTTTTCCTCACCTGCCAGACTAAAGGTTCACCTGTGAGGTCCTGTCCGTACTTTGTGGCAGTCAGAGCCAAGTGCTCCACTCCTAACAAAGCCTTGGACAACCCTCTACTCCCTGCCTGTGGCCCCTGCACCTCCCTGGCTCCTTCTTCCCCCGTGCTCACTTGCTCCTCAGCAGTGCTGGCCTCCGCTCTGCTTCTACCTCAGGGCTCACGCTGTCCTCCTACCTGGACTGCTGCCCTCCACATTCTCACCTGTCTCCCTCAGTGCCTTCAGCTACCTCAGTGAAGCCTTTGTGGCCACCGTCGCCGAAAGGTGGCCTGGCTTGAATAACCTTTTTCCTACCTTATTTTTTTTTCTGATCACTTGCCATTGTCTAAATACTTAGATTTTACTTATTCATGTTGTTTTATTGTCTGTCTCCCTCACTAGAATATGAGTTCAACGTGGGCAGGAATTCTCTCACAGGACCTAGGAGAACACCCAGCATGAGGCAAACAGGCAGTTAATAAGCATGCATTGCAAAAATAAATGAACATTGTGCAACAAAGGTTTGGTTTTGCTATTATCCTGAGAAAGAAGCAGATTGGGTGCCTATCACAAAATATTTGTTAAATGAATAAAAGGAAGATGTGAAGAGTGGATGGCTCATCACTGCCTTTAGAAAAGAGCAGGAATTCCTTCTCCTTGCTACCACCCCCAACTCACTTCCCACCTTCACTGCCGGCCTCTGTCCTCTGCCACATGGGAGCCTGTTTCCCTGAGCACTGAGGCCTCTCGCCATCAGGCTCCCGTTCCTGGGATGCCCTCTATCTACCTCCTTCTGAGCTTAGACGCTGCTTGTCTTTTCAGGACCAGCCCAGCACCACCTCTCCCAGCTGCAGGCCTCTTGACCTCCCCTTAATTCCTCCTGCACTGCATGGCTCTTCTCTCAGGTACTGAGGTCCCAGGTGCCTGCTCACCTCCCCCACCATCCTGAGACCCCTTGGCGACCAGGGGCCAGGTGTGTCTCGTTCACAGTCCCTACCACCCCTGGCCCATAGACAGCTGCAGGTACGTGGAGGGGAGAGGTTAGGGGTCGGCCGTGGTAGATGGGTGGGGGCATAGAGGAGATCAGGGGGACTCCGTCTCAGATGGTCAGATTGAGCCAGACTCCGAGAGCTGCTGCCATAGCTGTAGAACAAGCTGACCTGCGCTAGAGATATTGGAGAGAACGCAGGTCTTTGGGTCAGAGAGCCAGGGCTCATTTCTTGGCTAAGTCTCTATACACCATTCATTTAACTTCTCCAAGCCTTGATTTCTTTTTTTACAAAAACATTCATGTCAGAAAGATATTATGTACGTGAACGAATATCATGTCTTAAGGGGGAAAATTATAAACCAAAAAACATTATCCAAATGCAAATAGGCAGGTGTTCTAACTTCGGGGATGAAATCAGAAAGACTGCAATTCAGGTTGTGGCCAGTGGGTGGCAGCAGCAGGCAGGAACTTTGTCCGAGGTCCTTTGAAATAAAGCAGAGGCTGGAAGGGGATGGTAGATGGTTTGCGCGGCCTGGGCTGAGCAGTCTGTTTTCTGCCCAGCTCACCTGATGGTGAAGAGGCTTCTCTTTCTCTTGGTGTGGGAGCTGGTCGTGGCTGAGCCAAACCTCAGAAGCCCGCCCTTGAGAGACTTTCCAGATGTTTTCACGGCGATCCTCAGCATCGCCATACTGTCCTGCATTTTCGGTCTGCCGGGCAGGTTTTCCACGGGTGACCTTAGCCAGTCTTTACCATAAACTTCCCGACTAAAATGAGCGAATGAACTTATTCCCCTCCCCGACCTGTCCATGTGAGGTGTGAGGAACCTGAGGCCCAGAGGTGACTCTGAAGGTCACACAGAGAGCCAGAAGGGCAAGTTAGAATTCCTCGTTCAAGCCGGGGGTTAATCCCGTTACACCACCATGCTGTCGCTTTTCCTGCTCGATGGCTCACACCACCACCTTTGGGGGGCTCTGCTCTTTACAGGGGAGCTGCACAGACCTCCAGCCACCTAGGCCCTGGGGACTGCTCCTCTGGCCTCCGGAGATGTCCCGCATCTGCTTTTCCTCAGGCCAGGCCTCGGGGTACCTTCCTCTACTCGCGGAGTGGCCAGTGCCTCTTCAGAGTGCAGGCTGGCTTTCTAGCCAAGCAATCCTGAGAAATAACTGGGGGAAGGACTGCTAAATAAATAAATAAATCCTTAAAAGTTTCTAGCCGTTAATCTTTTTGGGTATTTGGGTACCGGGGATCGAACTTGTGACCTTGCGCTTGCGAGGCAGGCACCGGAACCACTGAGCTAAATCCCCGGCCGTTAATCTTCTACAAACACAAGGCTGGGCATGGAACCAGTAGACAACATGCTAGGCAAGTGCTCTGTTACTGCTCCGCACCTCCAGCCCCTGCTTCCTGCCTCCTTGCTGGTCTGCAGCCTCTGAATTCCTTGCTAGAAAGCATTAGGACTCAGCGACTGAGCTTTCCCTGCTCTCTCTGTGGGGAAGCGTCTCTCTTTCACCCTCTCCCTGCTCTCTTTGTCCTCCATCTCTGCGGTTTTGCATTCCACTTTGTTCCCTGAGGTCAGCTGTGGTCCAAGAATAGTAAATGGGGAATTCTTGATATAAACATTTCATGGGTTTTACATACCTTTCTTTACAGTATATTGTCATAATTATTTTATTACTAGGGATTGTTAACCTCTTACTGTGCCTGATTTATAAATTACACTTTATCATAGGTTTATATGTATGTGGAAAAACAGCATATTCAGGGCTGAGGGACACAACTTCCCTCCCCATGAGGAGGCTACTGTAGCCCTATCAGAACTGTAGGGACAAACAAGGAGACATGCTGACATTTGCTGAGTCCCCCTCTCAAAGCTGCTTTTTCTATAATCATGGATTGCACAGCTAGGGACAGGTGTGCTTGTTGTCCTTCTCTCCAAAGTATTTACCCACGGGGGACTTCCAGGCTGAGGGACGCTCCTCTTAGAACTCATGTGTCACCCAGGAACCGTCACTATAGGTTGGTTCTGTCCTCTGCTGTGTGGAAGAAGAAGAGATAACTGTGTGTCTCAGAGACAGCTCTGCTCAGAGAGGAACGGGCTGTCAGAGAGGAACATCTCTTCTTGCCACAGAATGTGACCTGGTGGCCCATTATAAGAGGCTGCTATTGTGAGGGGACCAAGTGCAGCGCCTGGCAGTGTCAATGCCAGGAACCCGGTGAGCTGCAACTGTGGCTGCTAATGTGACACCGAGATACAAATGTGAGATACAAAGATACAAAACTGTGGCTGCTAATGTGACACCAACACGGTGTGGCCCCTGAGGCCGGGGTAAATGTCAGCTTTTGGTAAACAATGCTACACTCTTGGCTGCTGCTGGGAGTTTCTCCCCAGAGTTTGCGGGGCTGCCAGGGGGCCCAGAGAGGAGACAGTGATGCAGCACGGTGAGTCAGGGCTTAGTGGTCACCTCGGGAGAGGGGCAGGAAAGGCAGAGGAGGCAAGGACAACACCGATGAGGTCCCAGGAGGAAGCAAGAGGGTCCCAGAGTTCGGAGCACAGGTCGGTGGAGCTGGGGATTAGGTCTGGCTTAGCCAACAGGGGCAAGTACGCTCCTTACCTCTCCGGGCTCAGGACCCTCAGTTGAATGGTGGACAGGAGATCAGATTCCCTTTAAAATTTCCTTCTCTTCTAAAATCCCTCAGTTTAAGAATTCCAGTTGGATGTGATCTATAGAAACTTATTTGAACACAGGGGAGAGAAGGAAGTGGGGTCCGGACCTTCAGTATTTCATTCAACCTACAAGCAAGTGAAGCATCCTGACGCATCCAAGCCATCCTCTGAGATGGCTTCTTCCTCCTCCTCCTCTGCTTCTTCTTTTCTTCCTGTTAGTCTATCTCTCAGAAACTTCAGTGAGGGGGGAAGAGAGTCAATGGAGATCTGGGAGATAACCCTCAGCCCGAGGTGAGGGGGTAAAGGGAGACACCGGGATGAGTCATGGACCACAGGTTCCCCGAAACGCACACACCGGAAGGTGGGAACTGTATCCACCCTCAGTGCTTGGCGCTGCTACAAAGCAGGGTGGGGGGCAGTAGAATGAAAAAGAATTTAATTGAGAAGCCACATATGTTCAAAGCAGAAATGTTAGAATAGCCACAGTAACCGAGGACAATGGAAAAATAGCCATCATCCCACCACCGCTCAGGAACCCCCATCGAAGGACACACACCCAATGTACATGAGAAACACAGTGAGGTTCCACTGTGTACTATGAAGCAACCAGAGCACACCACCCCAAAACATGCTTCTTTGCAATAGGAACTGTGTTGAGTTAAAGGCCATTTGAACCAGCAGAAGCAAGAAAAGCTCTAAAATGGGGCACAAAGTTTTCTTTTGTAAGAGGCATGTGCATTATAAAGGGCACAGTCATTTGTAAAAGGTGCCACCCTTTCCTGTGTCAGGAAGAGGCAGACTCTCAATGTCCATCAGCTGCTTAATGTGCACAACAGACCTATCACTAAACAGCCCTTGGTTTCCTCCTTTCCTGGGTGTCCCATGACTTGTCCTCCCCACCCTGAATCCCTGCCCCCTTCATTTTTCCTTAGCCTGAGATGATGTACAAGCCTGAGCTCTACCCATCTGTTTTGATTACTCGTCCATGGGTGGTACCATGTGTATGTAAAATGTACATGTTCATGAACTTGTGTGTGCGTGGTGCGTGTGTGTGTGTGTGTGTGGTGTGCGTGGTGTGTGTGTGCGCATGTGTGTGTGTGGTGGTGGTGGTAATCTGCCCTTTGGCAATAAAATTACAGGGCCAGAGAATCTAAGCTGGGTATAGAAAAAAGATATGTTTTTCTTCCTTTCATTCAATTGTGCCTTGTTTTTCCATATTTCACAGGTTGTCCAAACCATGATTTACCTGGCTTTTTCTTAGACATTTAAATCATGTCCAATTTTGACTTCATATTACAGTGTACAAATTTATAGCTAAATCTTAGTTCAGACCCTCCATAATTTCCTTATGAAAAAAACTCATCCTGTGGACCTGTTAGGTCAAAAAAAAAAGAAAATATATATATATATATATTTGGTACCGGAGATCGAACTTAGGACCTTGTGCTTTTGAGGCAGGCGGCGGCACCACTGAGCTGAATCCCAGCCCAAAAATATTTTTGATGCTTCTGATTCACATTGGCAGACTGCTCACCAGAATTTGGGGTATTTGCATTTTTTTTTTTTTTTTTTTTGGTACTGGGGATCGAACTTGGGACCTTATGCTTGCAAAGCAGGCAGTGGAACCACTGAGCTAAATCCCTGGCCCCAGTATTTGCATTTTTACTAGCCTTCTACAAGAATGTCCATTTTTATCATCATTAACACTGTATTTTTTGTTTTTTAAGTGAAAACTGTATCTATGTTAAAAAGGACATGTCTTTATTAATATATTAACCACGTTAATGACTTCTAACTTAAAGCTCTTCTTAGGGAAAAGTTCACAGGTCTCCAAGCCCTTTCTTTGCACCAGAACTGTATGGCACTTTTAGGCCAAACTGCCATTCACAGTAGAAGCCTCATAGAGATGCACTGTACAAACTTGTAATGCAGAGAGGCAGATACCTGAGTGATTACTGTTTTACTTCACTCCTACAATGGAGTTGATTTCCACACAATGTAATCCCAGCATTCAAGAGGCTGAGGCAGGATGATTTCCATGACTTCAAGGCCTGCCTGGGCTACATAATGAGACCTTGTCTCAAAAACAAAACAAAACAAAACAAAGAAGAACAGAAAGCTGCTCTCGGAGAGCACTTGCTCCATGAAAACGTAAGAAAAGTTATCAGCACATTGACAAGAGGGGAAGGCAACCTCCCCTAAAAGCTGAGGAGGTTAGAGGGTTACCGGCACACAGCTGGCTTTGGACGGGTCGCTGGTGACTTGGCCACTTAGAAGTAGGGGAACCACATGCCAATGATCTCTCAAAGTCCACCTATACTTTAGGAAAATTGTGTGTCATAAGCATCCTTTATTTAAAAAAATTATTACAAAAATATGTGTCCTTTACCAAAATTTCCAACTTCATAGAAGTTGATATAGTAAAAAAGAAAGTTTTCATGTAGATTTTCAATACAAATCTGGAAAGGCAAGCACCACAAAAAGTTCACCATTCGGCCTGGGATTTAGCTTAGTAGTTTCGCTACCTGTTGCGCAAGCGCAAGGACTCGAATTCGATCCCCGGTACCAAAAAAAAAAAAAAAGTTCAGCATGAGTGGGTGGATATTTTCCACACATCCATTAATAATAATGTAGAACAGTATAGTACATTGTAATATGACACAATATAATATATGAAAGGGGTTATGTTGTTTTGCAAGTTGCTCTTTTCACATGATTTTCCGAAGGCATCTTTCCATATCTTACTTTTAAAGTCGGCTTCATTCTATTTTGACTGTCATGCAATATTTTATAATTTGAATATATCATAATGTCTTATTTGTAATTTTACTATCAAAATGATAAATAAACATCCTTGAATTGAATTTTTGCATACCTATGCAATCACTGGTGTAGGATAGATTTCTTATATTAAAATTACCAGGCCAAAAAATACATATATTTTTAAAAGGTTAGTACAAATCACCAAATTCCATCTCAAGATGT
The DNA here is from genome assembly GCF_000247695.1 of Heterocephalus glaber. Next base: position 12,432,185 of record NW_004624772.1, read on the forward strand.
ATTGATTCCATTTCTCTAATATTGTAGGAAGGCACCTGTGCATTTCCATATTCATGTCAATAATGTGAACTATTATTTTTTATAATTTTGTGGTAAAATGGTATTTTATAGCTAGGATTATCTATATTTTGGGGGCCACAGACTTTTCTCTGATACTTTTCTATATGAGGTATTTCTTCTGTAAACTGATAATTTATATCCTTTGCCCATTTTTAACCCCTTTTTTCTTATTGGTGCGCAACGTAAAAAGACATGACAAAATATTTGTATCATATATTAAAATTTATAATTTTACATTTTTTAGGTAGCCATAATTGCAGACACAATTGTCCATCTTTTCCCTATTACTTCTGAGTTTTATGATCCATGCAGGTAGGTCTCCCATACTCAAAGATATAAAAATATCTTTCTAGGTTGTCTTTTAGGCATTATTACAGGACTTTTTTTTTTAACATTTAAAGTTTTAGTCCAATTATAATCTCTTGTGTGGATGTCATTAGGGATTTATCACACAACTATCATAAAATATTATATGTAGGCTTCCTTTTGCGTGATGGTAGCAATTCAATGCTTTGACTTAATGTCATTTCCTAGGTAACTTTCTAAAGATAATCTCCATATTTGTAACTGATAGTGGCAAAAAAACCCACCAAAACTTTAAAGATGTTTACTCGCGGTGTCCTAAACAATGATAAAAATGAAGATTGACCTTGGCAGCCTGTCCCTGGGCCGCTCCTTCCTCCTGCGTGTCTTTTTTGAGGGTCCTCGCCTCGTGTCTCCGTCCCTCCCTGCGTCACAGATGGCTGCTCTCTCCCTCTCCCGGTTCTCCCTCATTCTGTTTCTTAGCGCTCCCTTCTCAGCCGTCTATCATGTTAGCTGCCTTAGGTAATTTTAAATCTGGTTGTGTAATAGTATTTCGTAGTCTCTGTGCTTCTTACTTGTTTTGCAGCACGTTTTTAATTTACCTGTGAATTTCAGTAGAGTTGTGAAATGTATGTTAAACACAAGATCTGGAGATTTCTAAGCATTTACAGCTGAGACTCAATTTGTGTTTCTTTCTTTTTAGTACATAAACAATTTTAGAACATAAAACATATCTTTCAGGAAAAAGAAACAAACCTATTTCCTAATCACTTCATACATGCACATTTTCAAACATTTATCATCATACAGCAAATATCTGTGTTCTGCTGTTGGCCTGGGGGCATTTCCCATGTTTCTGTGTGGCCCTGTTACTGGTAATTTCACGGAGTGCCTATAAGATGGGTTGTGACATTGAATTTGGCTCTCTGCTTACAAAAAGGTGATTCTGTTACATTTACTTACCTTTCAGTTCCTTTTCAGTGAAGTAATAAACCCATCTCCCCTCACTTTTTTTCTTTTGGTAAGAATTAAACTGTGCTAAGAACACCCAGGCTCCTCAGCGCTGCTGTTCCGGCGAAGGCACACGTCAGAAGAGCGCTTTGCTGAGTGTTAAGTGTGTGAGCTCCCTGCTTCTGTAAGAAAGCAGAGACACGTGGTTCGGTTCTCAGAGGGTGGCTTCCACCAGCCTTTTATCAGTTCCTTTTGAGAGAAGAGCTCAGAATCACCACAAGGAAACGGATCCCAAAGATGAGCCTCCCGTATAAAAGTTTAGCCAGTTTCTTTCTGCTTTTCAGCTTTTCCACCAAAGGTAAGTTGGTGAGTGGGGCTTCACTGTCACTATGTTTCTTGGGACATCCTGAAATGAGCACAAGAGTTAAAGTGTTTACAGCCCAGCATTTTCTGGCAGAGTCTCAACACCTCAGTAACTGTTTTGCTTTTTTGGGGGGACTGGGGATCGAACTCAGGACCTCATACTTGCCAGGCAGGCGCTATGCCACTGAGCTACATCCCTGGCCCTGTTTTGCTTTTTGTAGGTTCAGTCCTCAAAGAACACAAGGTCATCTGGGGTGCCTTGGATCAGGACATAAACCTGGATATTCCCAATTTTCAAATGAGTAATCTCACCAATGAGATCCGATGGGAAACGAATGGCATCAAAGTTGCCCAATTAAAAGGCAAGAAACAGTATGAGTTAAACAAAACATATGAAATATTGCCAAATGGAACTCTGAAAATCAAACACCTGGGGAGAAGCTTTAACAATATCTACAAAATAATCATATACGATACAAACGGAACAAGCGTGTTGGATAAAGAATTTCGTTTGAATATTCAAGGTAAGCCTGCCCTAATTTTCTTCATTTCAGTGTGGCTGCTAGTTAACAAGTTGGGAAATACCATTTATGAAATGTCCCCCGCCCCGGCCTCTGCCTCTGGAGTAGCTCTCAAGTAAATCTAATGAATCCTCCCAATCCCATGGAGACTCAAGTCTTGTGGGTGGGAGAATGGGATTCACACACCTAGAAATGCCCAGCTAATAGAGCCTATCTATCCAGTCTGTCTGCTTGCAGCTCTCTCTTTAGGTGGCTGCAGGGCTATGGGGCTGAGGGAGAACCTCGGTGAGGGTGGTATTAATCAGAAAGGGCACAGCTGGGGAGTGGAAGTTGGCTGTCCCTGGTGGGTGATGCAGGTGTGAACCAGATGTGGGCGAGGGAGGAGAGGCTGCCTGGAGAGCAGTGAGTCTTTGGTGTGGAGAGCCTGTTTCAAGCCAAGATTCCATGGCAGGAAGGGGCTGGAAACAATGAACATAAGGATGAACAGCCTTTGTTTCTGCTCTGCTCAACATCATGGCGATTGAAGTAGAAAGCGATTTTGATTGATATGTGGAGAAAATAAACCACATGGTCTCCACATGTGCTGAGAGGGTACGAGTGGATGGTGGGGTGGAGGCGGGAGACCAACTGCAAAGCTGCTGCTGTAACCCAAGCAAGCGAGGGAGGGCCAGTAGGTGGTTCTAAACCCCTGAGAAGAGCAGGGATGCTGTTAGAAGTCACCCATGCCCAGGCCCCATCCTAGACCAGGGATCTCAGAATGTCGGGGCATGAAGCCAGGAATGCCAGCACGGGCGCAGGCCAGCGATTCGTGAGCAAATCAGCATTTTCTGTGCTTCACACAGGAAGTGTCACCAGAGGCAGGGCAGGGCCCCTCCTCCTCCCTCAGGTCTCCTGCCAGGTCCCCAGCACCTGCACCCAGCCGAGCCCCTCTCTCGCAGTCCCGACGCTGTCAGCTTATCGTTGCTGGACAGCGCCAAAATCAGGATTCAAACCCAGGGCTTCTTTCTGCACAAATGGTGACATTCTTCACTCTTCGAACAGCTTCGTCATGATATAATTTACATGCCATGCTGTTTGCACATTTAAAGTGTAAAATGTTTTTGTACATTCAGAGTTGTACAACCGTCCTCACCACATTCAACATTCTCCCTCCTCCTGAGGAAGCCTGGTCCCCATTAGCCAAAAGGGAGTGGTCTGGCTGCTGTGTGTGTGTCGACATCACACAGTTAATCCCACACTTAATTTGTGCCCTGGCCACCCTTACTTGTCTGCTCTGGATCTATTTTCCTGATACAGGCTAAGTATCCCTCATCTAAAATGTTTGGGACTAGAACTGTTTCAGACTTTGGAGTTTTGGACTGGGATACTCATCTGTCATAACTTCAAGGATATTCCATGAGACAGTGTATGCAAAAGGGCCCCAGAGTCCCTGGGACACGAGCTGTTTGGTCACTGCTGATGCCCTCCCATCTCTGTCTCCCCATGGCTATCCCAACTTCAGCCATGACACCCACATTCCCTCGTAAGGTAGCTGTCCTGTTAGCTGAAGAAGCTCAGAAAGTCCCCTTAAAAGCAACAGAGAGGGAGTTAATGCTAGCTGCCACAATGAAGGAGTTCTCGTTTCTAGGAAGGCCTTAACAATTTACCCCTATTGATCAGGTCTTGCCACTTAGGAAAGCTGTCTTACAGTATGGATAAGTGCAAAGCCATCACTACATGAGATTCATCACTGTGTTGTTTGCACTAGTAAAATACTGAAATGGATTTAGAAATCTCTAGTGGAGAAACTTACCAAGTAAATGAAGAATATATCACTTAAAAAGATGGTGGAGATATATATCTGTTGATGCTCATAAAAGAAAGAACTTTGTACTATAACATACTTCCACAGGAAGGAGACTCTCTCAGATCACCTAAGTTTTAATTTTAAAACATTGTATCATTAATATGTATGTTTATGCATAGACAATATCTTGTATCAAAATATTAATAATTATTGACTCTGGGTAGTAAAGTTGGTGGCGGTTTCTAATTTGCTTTCAATCTTTTTCATATTTTATAAATTTGAACAATTTGACTGTTTCTGTTACAAAAAAAGAATTTTTCCATTTTGAAGACAAGTAAAGACCAACCCAACCCCTAGACCATATACTACTTTGTTGTGGGTTGATGTTTTCTTCATTTTCTTAATTCTGAGTTACACAGAATTTCATAGAATTTCCAGGTGGGAGGAAGCACTATTTCTGCCGGCCTGTGCATTGGAACAGAAATGGAATTCTACTGGGATGGCAAATGGGGAGGATATTGGTGTTTCGGAAAAATAAGCTATCTGCTTACTGAATGAAGAGAGACTGTAAAGAGAAAGCTGGCAATCTAGGGAAACAAAATAACGGATGAAAAATAAAAAGACGAAAAGGGAAGGAAAGCGGTCACTTAGCTAGACCTATGGGATGCCAGTGTGGGGCTGTGGTCCTTTAGGATGCACCCTTTAATGGTTCCGGATCAGGAAGGAGAGGCGAGGAGTTCTGCCTGTGGATGTAGGAACCAGCACTAATGGTTTGCCCAGGGCTTTGCCACATGTTGTCTGTCTGGCAACAGGTGTAGAACATTTTCCTTATTCTCTGAAAGATGAAGTCCAGTGAGGCGCAGTGAATAACCTGGCAGCTCTGGGCTGGGAGAGGGCAGAGCGCGGTCCCTGGCCTCCAGGCTGGTGCCCCTCCTCCAGCACCTTGAGCTCCTTGTACACCCAGCGCTCACACCCACCTGCCCTCTGCTCCCAGAACCCTGGCAGGGGGAGGGGAGGGTGGCTGATCAAGGTTCCAGGCCGCGGATGAAATGACCCCGCCAGAGCCCTGCTCCTGGCTGCTGAGGAAGGAAGCATCATGCTTTTCAAGCCTCTTGGGTAAGTGGGGGTCAGGACAGCGATCCTCTTACCTGCATTCCTGAACATGGACTCCCAAGGGTAGGCTTCTCTCTTGATCTGCCCTTTTTACAGTGGGTACCCTACGGCCGCTCACTGAACCTCTCAGAGCACTGGATATTTCATTTATAAACAGAAAAACATCAGTCTCCCCGGTAGAATTAAGTAATAGCATGGGAAACATTTTAAAGGGTCACAACAGAGCTTTTTACTGTTACAATGTATCTGTGAACTTCCCAGAAATCACTTTGTTCTGAAGTATGTAAATAAAGTAAAATAAAAATGATTTTTGAAAATTGCTGGGAGTCTTTGAAATTCTTCCCTGGCTACAAACCGAATCCCTTCCCCACTGTCTAGATAGGATGTCTATAAAAATCAGAAAATTGCCAAATAAGAATTGGATCTTTATTTTCTTTTCAGAGATGGTCTCAAAGCCAGAGATCTCCTGGAATTGTAGCAACAAAACCTTGACCTGTGAGGTAGTGAATGGAACTAACCCTAACTTGAACCTGTACCAAAATGGGAAATATCTCAAGAAAGGTTCCAAGAAAGTCATCACATACCAGTGGACAAAACTGACTGCGGCTTTCAACTGCACAGCAAATAACAAAGTCAGTGAAGAATCCAGTGCCGTGGCTATCAGCTGCCCAGGTGCGTGGCAGGCGCGGGTCAGGATGTGCCAGGGTCCCCTCACACACAGCCTGCCAGGCCCACAGGCACGGTGGCAAGTGCCTGGGCTGGGAGGCAGCTTTGGCTTAGGGGAAGAAGTGAAAAATGGACCTCTTTCTCCTGGATACCCCCAAGGGAAGGCTTTGAGGAGGTGACACTCTCTGGCCACCCATCTTGGGAGTCTTCTGTGAATATCCTTCCCTCCCTATGGCTTCAGGGATTTAAAAAGATCCTCTTTGGGGGGAAAGAATTTGAAAAGAGATCAACTTGTGCAAACCCCTGCTTAATAAAGAGGGAAACTGAGTTACCCAAGGTCCTTCTGCTAGTTAATGACCATGACTCTGACTTCCCACCCACGTATGCTGATTTAGAGAGAGGAAGCATAGAAAGGCTGTAGACACCTGGGAGACAGGGGAGAGAAGGGGGAAGCTGGAGGCCAGAGAAGACTGCAGACACAGCAGGAAGCACTTCTGTCACATGGAGGACAGCTTGGCACTGGTACAAGCTCCAGGAAGTCCTTAAACTCTCAGGTCTCGTTCCCAGTGTCCCAGCTTGCCAGGAACCCCAGCAGTAATTTTTGAGAGGCACCCTGCTATAGTACCCCAGAGGCCAGAGGGCTAGACGTCTGAATTGGGCCCACCCAATTTTAGTCGAATAACCTTAGAGGTCTTTCCTCTCTGGGCTTCAGTTGTGTGATTCAGAAAGAAGATAGCACAGGAGGAAACTATTGGATCTACTTCCAAGCTCATATGGCAGCTCACTTCCCAAGGAGCAGTCCAAGAGAGAACAAGAATAAGCAACCAAAACAAAAGCCATGGTCTTTTTATAACTCGTCTCAGGAGTATACGCATCATCCTAAATTCTGTGCGCTAAAAGCAAGTCAGTAAGCCTGGCCCGTACTCTCGCAGCGGGGAGGACGCAGGCCTGATTCCGGGAGGCCGGGCTCACTGGAGGCCACCTGAGAGTCTGCCGGCACTGCCAGCACACAGACACAGGCCAGCACTGCCATCCTGTCTCATCCACCGTCACCAAGGCAGAGTGACAGAAGCCACCACCCTTTTCAGGCTGCCCTTGATTAGAGCTGTCAGATGTAACAGATAGAAATACAGTATGAGTATATTCCAAATATTGCTTACTAATCCACAAATTGTTCGTTGTTCATTTGAAATTCAAATTTAACTGGCTGTCCTGTTTTTTACCTGGAAATCCAGCTCTTCACATTTATTTTAACTGGATCCCACCAGTATAAAAATGTGGGTGTATTAAGGAGGGAGGGAGGAAAGACCTTGGGAAAAGGCAGGGCCTGAAGGGGGTGACATGCATGTCCCTTGTTCCATGGTACCCAGCAGGATTGGTCCTGGGAATGGCCACTGTGGAGTGGGAGGAATATTTGGGGGGAGGTTGAGGAGGAAGGGGCTATACTTTTAAGGCCTTAAAGGTATTTGGTCATTTCATTCCAAAAGACCAAGGCAGAGATGAAGCAATGACCACATTCTAACCGTGTAGCTCAAATACGGTACTTAAAACAGAATACGAGGGGGAAGGAATGGGTTGAACAAGTACTCCATCGCAGAAACTTATGGGCACATTATCTCCAAGAGGAAGTGTAGGGTGATGAATAGTTGGATTTAGAGAATGTGTGGGCCTATTTTTGAATGACAGAGCCACAGCTGCTTCTGAGCACCACCAGGAGCTCAGGGTGACACAGGACAACTCTGAGAACAGATGTGTTGGGCATTGCCTGCATTCCTGATTGCGCCAGGACAAGGGGTGGGGGTCCCATCCAAGGACTGCAGGGGAAGCCAAGCTGGCTGCATAGATTAGGCACGTGCACCCCAATTCATCCAGGTGTCCCCATCCCCCAAACCTGGGAAGTCCTCAGCGCAGTAGGAGACGGGCTCCGGCAGCTCATCTCTTTCCGGGATGGTTTGTCCAGAGAAGTGTTTCAGCTACTCTGGGACGAGCTCCAGCCTCCCCAGGTCCCAGCCCCTTGACCCCAGCCCCAGCTGCTCCTCTGTAACTGCTATTGACTCACAAAGGGCAGCAGGCCCAGCACCCCTCCTGGGAAACAGCTACCAAAAACACCAGTGCGAAGAGTGCCAGTAAAAGCAAGACTTCACATTTGTGGGTTGTTTTACAGTTTACAAAGCACTTTCACATCCATTATCTGATTGACTTCCAACAGCCACCCTGTGAGGTAGTTTTCATTGTTTCCATTGCATGAAGAAGGAAACAGGCTCAGAGGGGCAGAATGACTCTCCAAAGGCTACACAGCTCTCGCCTAGGACAGCTGGTCTCCACACCTATTTCCCTTACCACTGAAGTTGTTGTTTTGCTTGTTGCCTTCCAGGGACTGAAGGTCTAGGAACTGCAGGCCCAGGCTGCTGTTGCTAATTCAATATGCATCTGACCTTCCCTTGTGGGTTGGGCAATAAGCCTGGAAGAGGGGACTACTGTGAGTGAGGAGAAAGGGCTGCACAAGTGAAATACTCACCCTTCGTGTTTGGAAACTGCCTGGTCAAGAGGGTCAGAAAGGACGCTGGTGTGGGAGGGGAGCCAGAGAGCAGAGATGAAAAACAGAGCAGAAACACTGAGACAAAGGGCTACTTAACTTGCTAAGATCGATCCCAGCACTGGGGCAGAGGCAGGAGGATCACTTTGGGTTCGAGGCCAGCCTGGGCTACATAGTGAGTTCATTGCCAGCCTAAACTACAAAGCGAGACCCTGTCTCAAAAAACAAAAACCAAAAAACAAACCAAAACAAAACAAAAGCGCAGCTTAAAGGAATCACTCAGGGACAGACACTGTGAGGCCTCAGACAACTCTCCTGCTCTCCCTGGGCCTTGAAACTAGAGTGGCACTAGATCACCACTCAGCTCCACCGGAGGTGCTGTCCTGTGTGGGGGATGAGGGCAGGACAGGCTTTCATGAATGGCCAGGCTGTCGTAGTCTATGACAGCAGTCTCCCAGGGAGCTTTGGCAAGGGCTTAGCTGGGCCTGGGACCCCTGCAGGCATGGACACAGCTCACCTCTGCCCAGGAGCTTGGCTTGGTAAAGATCAAAAGTCCCAGTGACCTATCCAGCTGTTTCCCCCTGCCTGGTGAGAGAGGCTGGTGGGCTTGGCCAGAGCAATGAAATGACCTCTCTGTCAGGACCCCTCTCTGCATTCCGTGTCTCCCTCCTGCAGGGAAAGGCCTGAACTTCTATCTCATGGTTGGCATCTGTGGAGGAAGCGCCCTCCTGGTGGTCTTTGTGGCACTCCTCATCTGCTACATCTGCAAGCGGAAAAAGCAGAACGGTAGGAGATGCGGTAAGCTGCCCCTCTGTGGTGCCCCGCAGGCCTGAACAAATCTCCATGGAAACATCTCACTGGGATGGCACCTCAAGTCAGCAAAGGAGAGAAGATGGGCAGTGACAGAATTCAGGGCTGATACCAGAGGTGATAGCTTGTTCCATTCTGTGGTTAGCATGATTTAAAAAAACAACAACAACAACAAAACCCAAAGCAAAACAGATGCTCAGCACTGATAAGGAGGGGGCTTGGAGAAGCTGCATGGAGGGTTGCCCTGTTGGGATCCACCCGCTGAGATCCACTTGGTGTAAACTGGTGCAGAGGTGTCTGAATGGGCCACACATCTCCACGTGGGCAGAAAGATCTGCCATATACATGAGTGAACATATTGTTCATGGGTGGTGGCCTGAGGTGTGTTCAGGACCAAGCTCCGGGGAACACAGGTAAAACTGAGTCAGGCCGTGAGATAGGCACAGGAAGACAATCATTCCAAAACACGGACCTGGGGCTTCGAGTATAGTTGTTTTACAGCCCTTGCCAAGCGCCTCCGAGGTCCCGAGTTCAATCCCCAGCACCACAAACAAATAAAAGCCAAAAAAACAGGGTGACCATGTCCCTCTTTCTAGCTGACATCCAGGAGGGATGTGTTGGGGAGTGCTGATTCCCTGGAGGAGGCCTGCTTGGCAACTCACCAGGCAGGAAAGGGTTGTGCTCAGAGCGGGGAGTGCGCTCAGGGAGCCTCCAGGGCATGCAAAGCAGAAGGCATCAGGGAATGAGAAACTGGGTGTCCTTGTCAGGATGAACTGTCAGTCATTGTTAGCCATGGCAACAGGCGGGCAAGGCCCTCCGCGCTGTGCAGTGTCACACTCACGCTTGAGGCAGGCTGGAGCTCCCTTGCCTCGGGTCTCTTCCTGGTGCAGACCCAGGGACACCCACACCAGCACTTCCTGCAAGGACCCTGCAAAGTGGTAGCCAGGGGCCCTGTGCCCTTTGGATTTGGCTTCCTTCCTTCAGACGTCTTTCCTAGGTTCTCCCTCAGTCACCTCTCTAGGCTGCCACCACTCAGCCCCAAGTCTCACCACCCCACTGCCCCCCACCCCCCGTCTGGGCCTGGGAGCATCTTTGTCCCCTTAGTGCCCGTACTTCCTCCTGGAGTTGTTTCCACACTCTCCACCCTGGTGCTGCATCCCCAGGCCCCAAGTGGGTTTCGTCATCGTGTCCCACCCAGGCTGCTCTCCATCCCTGCCCTTACAAAGGCCCTTTCTCATCACCTAGTCTGATGGGACCACGTATTCTTCTAAGGTGGACCTCACATGCCAGCTAAGACAGAGCAATGCCTGCCATCACCGGGCTGAAATTATCAGCATGATAATTAGCTCACGTTGACTAAGCAGTCACTTGTGGCAGGAACTAATCTCTGTGTTTTAGAATCACTATCCTCATCCAGCTGTTAGTGATCTTAGGAGATGGACTGCATGAATACAGATGTGAAACGCAAGCTCAGTGAGGCTAGATTAGTGGCCTCAGATCTTCTATGGCCAACAGGAGTTAGGAATAGGATGAGGCAGGGAGCCTGGGCAGCAAAGTGTAAGCAGGCCCTCACCTTGTTCTTTCTTGCATGACCCTGAGCACGGGGATCTCCTCACATTTTGCACCCAATGTCTCTTGCTTGCCTCACCTTCCTCCCAGCTCTGGCTTGAGTGACAGAAGACGAAAATGGGGAAGAGGGTCCAGTGAGTCTGGAGGAATTCCTTGGCACAGATGTTAGGCAGTGGCTAAAGGCGCTGGGGTGGGCATGCCAGGGAGCCATAGTCCTGCTCTGACCAAGCAGGCTGCGATGAGCCATAGCTGGCTGTCTATCCAGCCCTGCCTGAGGACTTGGCCACTTGGTCACATACCCACTCCTGCTGCCAGAACCCACAGCGCTCTTTATCTGCACCTCTTTGGTGGCCGTGGGCTCCGGAGGCTGGCACTGTGATTTGCAGTCCTGATTCATTGCACATGCCTGATTTTGGGGTGTCTGAGTGCTTGTGTCTGAATCATCATTGCCACTTCGTAATAGTGCCCAATACCTAGAAGCTGAGGAATAAACACAGGAGGAACAAATGAACAAACTGTTGGACAATCAGACTGATCAGCAAATGGCCAACCCCAGACTGTCACCAGGGATGAGGAAAGGCCACTTACGGCCCCACGCCTGGGAACAGAGAGCAGGGGTCAAAGTCCTCATCCCAGCCTCGCCGAGTGGAACCTCAGCCACCCTGGGGAATCAAAGGTGGCACAGGGGATGTGCTCTGTTCTTTCTGTGCACCTTGTTTTATGTGCTTGGAGCAGGCAGGCCATGATTAATGGTCTTGACTTAGAGCTTCACGTTCAAAGCCGCCTGATGGATTGGCACAGTCAGTCTGCAGCCACAGGTGACACTCAGAGAGGAGCTGTACACTGGGACTAGATACCTCACATGTAGCCCAGAGGTGGCCAGAGGGGGCCTGTAGCAGCTGGGCATTCTCACAAGTTTCCTGTGTGACTTTAAAACAGCACAGGAAAAATTGCATTATGATTAGACTTGGGCCTGCCATCATGGACTAAAGTCATACAAAGCGGAAAACCCCAGAGTGAGGAGAGAGCAGTGATCTTTCCCTGCTAACCCCAAGAGGCTGGGTCTTGCTTATGAAGTTCTGAAGAACTAGTACATTTCTAAGGGCTAAAAAGCGCCCCGGGTGTACTCCAGCCTCTTGGCAGAATGTGGGCTGTGTGACAACAGAATTGGGTAAATGACAGCTCTACCTCAGAGAGCCATCAGAGGGAGCGCAGTTCCTAGTACACCCCCGTGACCACTCGAGTCCTCTCACAGTGGGCTCTGGCCACGAGCCTTGCTCTCAGGGCATAAGCTCCAGGACATGCAGAGCCAGGCACAACCCCCACCCCATGCCTTCTTCCCTTTGGCTTCCCCAGCTCTCCAGAGCTCTGGGAGCTTATTCTACTCTGTGATTTGCAGTTCTGTCTCCCCTACAAGATCCAGTGCTCTTGGAGGAGAGGGACAGCTTCTTTCCCCTCACAACTCCAAAAGAGCTAGCAGGGCACCTCACACCTAAGAGGCACTCAGTTGTTGCACAGACTGCACCTTGCTAAGATTAGCTCTTGATATGTCTTCTCGTTGCAGATGAGGGGCTGGAGATAAGCACCCGAAGAATAACCACTGAGGAAGGGGGCCTGAAGCCCTGCCACATCCAGGCCCCACCAGCTCAGAAAACGTCAGCTTCCCACCCTCCCCCACCACCGAGCCATCGTTCCCAGGCACCTGGTCATCGCCCCCTGGCTCCTGCTCACCATGTCCAGCCACAGCATCAGAAGAGGCCTCCTCCGTCGGGCACACAAGTTCGCCAACAGAAAGGCCCTCCCCTCCCCAAACCTCGAGTTCAGCCAAAACCTCCCCGTGGGGCTGCCGAACACTCCTTGTCCCCTGCCACTAATTAAAAGACACAGAAACTGTCCTCGCCAATAAAAGGCACTGTGGATTTCTCCACGTCAGCATGCAGGTCTGCTCTTTCCTCGAGTGGTTTCTACATACAGGACATGATGGCCTCCCCAGCAAGGCTCGTGGGTCACAGTTACACTAGCACCTTCCAACTCAGCCATGTGGTCTAACCCTGGAGTCTTTGGCTTCCTCTCAGATCTCTGTCACACCAAGAAGAGAGAAATGGTGTAAGTGTGATTTTAGGGTGGTGGGTGACAGAGCACAGAACACTTAGCAATCTTCTCGTCTCCTCTGATGTCACCCAAATGTGACGCCTCAGCTGGTTGCTGCCTGGGCGTCCTACAGGTGGCCGACCTGCTGAGGGTTTCTCGGGTTCCTTATGTGCCTGGGCAGGCTCTGGTCCTCCACCCTGGAGTAGACATGAAATAAAAGCTCTAACTTCACCCTGGTGTCTGCTCACTGAAGAGAGAAAGGATTTCAGTGTCCAGGAGAGGAAACTGCAGATTGAAAAAGAGGCTCACAGTTGTGACCACAACATCAGATTCGGTCACCTTAATTCACCTGAGCCCCCTGAATCCCCACCACCATGACCAGAACCTGTGCTCAGGTCTCAGCTGCCAAGCTGGGCAGACAACGTATTTGTTTTCTGTGATGCACTGAAACCTGTACACAAACCTTCCACAAGAGATACCAGAAAAGCAATCATTTGTGATTCACCCCCTTGGCTTTTTGGCTATGGTTGTAGTGCTCTGTGGAGTCATCACTGAGAAGAAGAGTTCACAAATACATCATGCACAGGGGCCACCAGACACACAAAAGGGCAGACTAAGACAACAACTCGGCTCAGTCCAATCCTAAGTGTCACAAATAACTAACCATTACTTAAAAACCAGACCACATTCCTGCTAGCAGTCACAGCAGCTTTACTTTGGGAGACATGGCAGGGGGGAGACAGCTTTCAGGTAAAGGTCTAATAATAGGCAGCGAGAAGCCGCCTGCTTTGAAGAGTTGGTACCATGTTTGTGGTCCTGTTGCCAGCCTGCCTTCCTCTTGACTTCTTAGACTTGTTAACCCTCGTAAAGCTCTGGCAGGAAGCTCTGAGGTGTAAACCACAAGCTCAGGACTTCCTGTGAGAGAGAGAGTTCATGGGCTGAACTGCTTCTTCCTCAGAATCTGGGCATCTGTTATTTCAGAACCCAGAGCTGATTATAAAGGGCAGTGAGGAATTAGACCCCAGAGCCTCCTGATATTCCAACACGGATCCAGCTGAGTAACAACCATCACTAGATCGACCCAGCAGAGTGAGGAGGGTCCCGGCACTGCTTTATCCCCATCCTGCACTGCAGTCCTGAGTGATCAGTCCCACAGACCAGCCCACAAAGAGAGCTCCTATGTCCTTCCCTTCAGAAAGCCTTCCCTGGCCATTCCAGAACTGTACCCAGCCTCTCTTCTTATGTAGGGTGTGGATCACATATAGCTTGTAAGTCTTCAATCCTTACATCAGGCTGTGTACTAAGGAGGGGGAAGGCAGACATGGTCAATTGCGTCTCTGCCTCCGAGAGTCTAGTAGGGTAGGGCTGGGCCCGTTATAGAACAGATGTAACACAGCATGAAATATATATCAGAGGCAAGTACAGGACCCCAGAGAAGGGATTTTGAATCCACATTTGGTGGTAGGACTGGGGTGACACAGAAGGCTTCTTGGAGGAGGTGACATTTTAGCTGAATTGTAGTAGGTGAGCAGAACTGCTGAGGTGGAGGTGCCGAATTATCCATGGAAAAGGAGCAGCACGAGGAAGGCCCATGCCTGCTACCCATTTACATAAGTATATGGTTCCTTTTTCAAATACTGGATTTCATTGATTTGAAGATGCTATTGATTTTACCTGGCACCATCATTGTACATAATACTAAGAAAGAAAGGACAAAGAAGGTGGGAATGGTGGTACCATCCTGAAATTTCAGCACTCTGGAAGGCTGAGGTGGGAGGATCAAAGTTGGAGCCCAGCCTGAGCAACTTAGTGACTTAGCAAGACCCTGTCTCGAAATACAAGGGGGAGGGAGCTGAGGTTGTGGCTCAGTACAAAGGGCTTGGGTTCAATGCTTGTACTGCAAAACAAAAACCAAACCTAAACCTAAACCAAAGCATGCTCAGTTGTGTTACAAGAAATTCTAAGATAACCAAGTTTTAGGGGCAACCTCATTTCTTAAATGTAAAAACATAGGAAAAAATGTTGAATTAACAAAATGCCCAATCAATAAGCTTCTTGAGAACACCGAGCATCTTTCAATACTGCTAGTAGCACTCTTTTCAGCATATCAGTCCTTCAGGCAAGTCAGTGGGTCAGGTGGCTCAGTGAGTGGGTACAATCCTGATGAAAGGAAAGGAAGTGAACATACTCAGCACCCACATAACACACACACCTGCCCTGCTACCGTCTCCACTGTGAGGAGGGTAGCGTGGGCCTTGTTCCAGATCTGCACTGTCATCTACCTGGTGACATTGTGTGACACCCATCAATCTGGTCCCCGTACGTGTGTGTGTGTGTATGTGTGTGTGTTTTGGGGTGGGGGTGCTGGGGATGGAACACAGGACTTTGTACATGGTAGACCTACTGAGTTACATCCCCAGTCCATTGTCCACATTACTTAACAACCTCCCCAGGTGATGGGCGTTCAAGTTGAAGAACCACAGGTCTATTGGTCCTCAAAATATTAATCATCAATGAACATTCAAACTTGGAGATTTTGTAGATAATGTAACATTATAAGAAAAATAAATAGAGACAGTCAAGTTAATTAATCCTTAGCAGGGAACTCTCCAATGCAAGAAAGCCAGCCATGTTGGAAAGAAATATCCAAATAATTTAGAGTACTGGAACATTTTATAAGTCATGTGACAATAGAAAAGTTTATTTCTTTGATAACCTACCTGACCACCCCAAATACCAGTCCAATCCCAGCTGCTGACCAACTTAGCTCCCAGGGGTTTCAGTTGTGACCTAGAAGCTTTATCTTAGTGCTCCTGTTGCTCCTCCTCTGTTCAACCTCTAGTACTGTATTGGGCTCCTCAGAGCTCCCCTAGGCTCCTAGGGTGCAGTCGCTCCATCTCTCAAGGTCACCAGTATGTTTTCCACCTCAGGGCCACTATACATGCTGCTCACAGTACCCGCACTTGTCACCAGCTCTTCACCTGCCCAACCTCTTTCAGGATTTAAGTAGAAGGACATCTCTGGAAAGAGACTTTCCCTGACTTCTAAACTCCAAGGTAATGTGATTCTTCTGAGCCCTTCTTGTCTTATGTGTAGTTCTGTGGTCAAGTTCTGAAGAGTAAAAGACCCATAGAAACTGGATCCAGAAAATTCGGAGGTTCTGTATTTGTTGGATTTCCCATCACTGGGAAAAAAATGCTCAACACTTGCACCAGAGTCAACTTAATTAACTCATGGTTTCAGAAGTTTCAGGGCATGGCCCACTGGCTCCAAGGAAGGAGTGTGGTGGAAAAGCATGTTGGAGCAAAGCTGCTCTATTCAAAGAGGCTTGGAAGTAAAGCACAAGGAAGAGTATCTCCAAAGGTAGGCACCTGGTGACCACTTCCTAACAGCACATTCTGCTACATCCCCATGATCTAATAACCTCTTCTGGAGTCTCAGTCTAGTCTACTTGACAAATAAGATTAACTGTCACAGTCTCTCTTTCCTGGCTGTGTCATGTTGGGTAGTTTATACAATCACTGTGAACACTGGCATACTCATCGGTAAAATGGGGATGAGACCTTACATGGTTAGACTGGGGTTAAATGGGAACAATGTACATAGTTCAACCTAGTAAATCCTACCGTGGGGAATACATATGATGACTGTTGGGTTTGGTTCTTGCTTGACATTCAAGGAGGAATACTCTGAGTAACAAATATAAATGGCTCAATTATTGGAAAAAGACACAGACTCTTAAAAGTTAATAAATAAGTACTTCCTAAGGTAACTTCATCTGCTCCAATTTAGATGCACCTGAGTCAGTTTCCCCACATTGGGTTGTATGAAACAAATGGATAAAACCCTACACCAGATGCATTCAAAGCTAAAGAACAGATGTGTGAGGCTACCTCACAAAGTCTAAACTGGCCACCAGCCTGCTGTTATGTCCCTACCTCATAAACAGAATGATCTGATAACAGATCTGGACTTGTCCCACGAGGCACCCTCTTGGTTTATTCACAGCAGCACAGAGCTAGGGGCAGGGGCAAATTTTGATCTTTTAAAAGCTGGTCCACATTACATAGCAGAACTAGGTCCATCTACTGGTCAGAGATGGCCGAAGGGAGGGGCTCACCTTAATGTTTAGGGCAGGCAGTCAGCCATTGTGGATTCAAAATATAGTCAACCAGTCCTACAGGGTCAACATGACCTGGCATGGAAGATCTCACCCACATGGACCTCGACTACACAGAGATACCCTTGGGGTGGAGGCCAGGCAGGGGTAACAGCAGGCAGGGAAATATCCAGTCAAGGATAGCAGCTTAACTCATACATTACCCTTGACTTTCCCATGAAATCTTAGCAAAAGTACATCAAACTTAATTTTGAAAAAGACGTAAACCACAAGGACAGAGAGAATAAGTTAAGAAACAAGAGCAGCACAATTTGGGGAGCTGGAAAAAGCAGAAGGAAATGTGGAACTAAGAGGATTCCAAAGGCTGAACAAACCTAAAGCAGCAATGGGGAAAACCATGATGCAAACTAGTTTCCTCCACCAAATTCTCAAAAGGTATAGGAATTGGCAGCACTAGTTATATCCAGAAGTAGGAAAGATGAAGCTAAATTGGAAAGACTGATAAAAGATCTGTTTAAGAAGCAGTTAGATTCACATTTTGTTGCCTACACCATGAAGATTGGTTACTACCCAGCAGAAGCCTGCAGGTTTCTATTCTGAGTTAAGGGATGACATACATAGTTGACAGCAGGGGACAATATTAAACACAGAAGGATTAAATACGTATTTCCTGTTGGATGTTGAGACAACTTCTACCTCACTCAGCTAACAAAATATTGGGCAGAATATTCAATATATCCTTCAGGCAGGATATTGGAAAAGACCTCTCAGCCTGAAAATCTTGCCAGCTCAAGAGGAAAAACCTAGGGTTCCTCGATGAAACTAGCCAGCTGTATGGCCATAGAGTGAATTCTTCAGTCATTCTGCACTGCCTATTCACACTGAGATTTTAGTCTTTGCTACTCTTCTCTTAACTATGAGCAGATAGTTAAAGACTCCCATAAAAGTGAGAAAAGTCACTAATATGAAAGATAGGGGCTCAAACAATCAGAAACTTTAGAAGCAAGAGAGGAAAATTTCAAACAACACATATATTTTAGTGTGCTCCCAAGGATGTAAAAAACTGAAAAAGAATATAGTGCTACAAAAAATTCAAGGAACAAAGAGCATTCTTGGGAATTATTAGCATAATAGAACAAATCCTGTAGATCCAGCATCTAAATAATATGCATTCCAGAAAAAGAAGAATGAAAACAGAAGGGAGTTGATTGTTCATGATATAATTTCAGAACACAGTTTCCAGATTCTCACCAGGGACTTCTGGTTCCTGGTCAAGCACATAAGGAGATAGAAGATGCTATTCCATTTTAACAACTAAAAAGCTGAACAAATTGCTAAAATTGGCAACTCTTCAAAAGTCTAACTCCATCAGAGGAGTAGGGTCACAAGGCAAATTGGAGAGGCCCACAGGAGAATGCAGAGAACTGTGGCTGGCCAGAGCTGAAACTCTGAGCTCAAACCTTTTCAGGAACCAGTCAAGGTGGGAAAACCTGAGCCATCACTAGAGAGTTGTTGGAGGTTCAATATGAACAAGTTTGAGAGATACAAATTCCAGACACATTTCCTCATGGGAAATCCCCAAACTTTTGTGAACTCCAAGAGCTCAACCGAGTTCTCACAGTGATATTAGAGAAAAATGTTCTCATACTTCTGGCAAGAGGAGGAGAAAAGTAATTGTCTTAGTCATTTTCTTATTGCTGTGGCAAAATACTCAACACCCACAACTTAAAGGGGGAGAGGTTTGTTTTGGCTGACAGTCTCAGTAGGTTCAGTCCATAGTCAGCCAAGTCCAAAGCAGGAACCACACAGTGGAAGAGCCTAGCAGAGAAAGGCTGCTCACATCATGGTAGCCAGGAAACTGAGAGAAAAGGGAGGAGCCAGGACATACCAATAGACCTGATGTTTTCAACAAGGCCCCATCTTCGAATACATAAGACTTGGATTCAACATGGATGAATAGAGGAGGAGCCATTTTGGAGTTACTCAAAGAAAATCAACTGAAAACACAAGTAATTTGAAGAAAAGGAGGGACTTACAACCTGAATACCTGAAACTTTTGGGGGACATTTTATATCTAAACCATAGCAGTGTTTTCAAGAAAAATACTACAAGACAAACTAGGAGGCAAAAACAAATCAAGACATAGCTTAGAGAGACAGATCAACCATTATAACCAGACTCAGATCTGGCAGGGATTTTGGAATTATCAGACTAGGAATTTGAAACAACTATGATGAAGACGATAAAGGTTCTAATGGATAAAATAGCATGCAAGAAGAGCTATGCCACAAAAATACAGAGGTAGAAATTGTAATGGAATAATCAGAAGGAATATTAGATATTTTAAAAAACTAATATAATGGAAATGAAGACTGTCTTTGATGGCTAATTGATAGGCTGAACACAAAGATTATCTGGGCTGAAGAAAATCTTCATAGAAGCCAACAAAAATGAAAAACAAAGAATTAAAAAACTGAAAAAAAGAAAAAAGAACAAGAACTGTGGGACAACTACAAAGAGTGTGACTTACCCATAATGGGAATTCTAGAGGGAGAGGAACCACCCCCCCAAAAAAAAAGAAAGAAAGAAAAGAAAAACACAGAAAGAAGTATTTGAAATAATAGTGATTGTGAATTTTCCTAAATTAAGGTCAGATACCCAACTACAGATCCAGGAAGCTCAGAGACCACCAACCAGGAAAACCCAAAACAACAAGAACAACAAACAAACCAAAACAAACAAAATGGCAAAACAAACCAAATATAAAAGAAAAGACCAGTAAAATTGATAAGCTTCTAGCAGGGGAGAGAAGGGCTGGAAGGGAGGAGGAAGGGGAGAGATTACTAAAATGAAGAAGAAAACATCACTATAGATTGTATGGGCATTAAAAGGATAATGAGGGAATACTAAGAAATCTATGCTAACAAATTTGATCACCTAGATGAAATGGACAAAGTATTCAATCAATCAATAGACATTCTGAATAGGCCTATCTCCACTAAATTGCATCAATAACTAATATCCTTCTAAAGCAAAGTTGTTGTTTGTTTTGTAGTACTGGGAATTGAACTCAGGGCCTTCAAACTAAGCTATATCCCCAGCTGTTTTTTTTAAATTTTGAGACAGGTTTTTGTTCAGTCATTAAGTTGTTCAGAATGGGCTCACCCCTGTGATTCTTCAGCTTCAGCCTCCCAGAGTAGATTAGAGGCATGTACCAGTACCAGGTTCAAATGGGTTGAACTGTGAATTCCATCAAACAGAAGTTACAGAAAAAGAAGAAGTATGCAAATTTACAGAAGAAAGAAGTTACAGAAGAAAGTATGCAAATTTTCTGCAATCTCTTTCAGAAGATAAAATCAGAGGGAGTACTTCCTAATTGATCCCACAAGGCTAAACTTACACAAAGGCATTGCAACAAAAGAAAACTACATACCAGTATCTCATGAATATAGATGCAAAGACCTTAAACATAGCACATTAATACCTGAGTTCAGCAATGCTTCTGTTCACAAACAATTCAGTTCACGAACAGAAGCATTCAGCGAAATTTTCCTTCCATTAGTGAACTCCACATCAGGTGACAAACATGACTGGGGCCATCTTCCCTGCATGAACACTAGTGTGACTATCTTTCCCAGAATCATGGAATGAATTAAAGTTCGTGAGCTGAAGTACCACTGTATTAGCAAGTTGAATCTAACAATGTATGAAAAGAATTATATATCACCACCAAATGGGATTTGCCCGAGTATGCAAGCTTGGTTCAAAATTTATAAGTCAATTAGAATAATCCATAACAAGCTTTAACAAGCTAAAGAAAAATGCCAAGCAGAGCATGGTGGTGCACACCTGTAACCTACCACTTTGAGAGGTTGAGGCAGGAGGATTGCAAGTTTGAGCCTAGCCTGGGCAACTTAGCAACTGAATGAGACCCTGTCTCAAAATTTTTTAAAACTGGTTGGTAGGGCCAGGAATTTAGCTCAGTGGTGCTGCTGCTTGCCTTGCAAGCACAAGGTCCCAAGTTCAATCCCTGGTACAAAAAAAATTAAAAATAAAAATAAAAAATAACTTACTGAGATTTTGATTAGAGTTTAATCAAATTTATACATCAAATTGGGACTAACTGACATCTTGATAATATTGAGCTTCTTATCCATGAACATGAAATATCTCTTCATTTATTTAATTTTTCTTTGACTTCTTTCATCAGGATTTTGTATTTTTCTTCTTACAGATCTTATGCATATTACATTAGAATTATCCCTAAGTATTTCATGTTTTGTATGCTAGTGTGAATGGCTTTGCATTTTTATTTCAGGTTGCACTTGTTCATTGATGTACATAAAAAAGTGACTGACTTTTCTATATTAAACTTGTATCCCAAAACCTTGGCATAATCTCTTATTCCAAGAGTTTGTTTATTCTTTCAGATTTCCCAATAGGTGATTATGCTACTGGAGAACAAAAACCATTATATTTTTCTCTTCCCAAACTGTATACCTTTTATTCCTTTTTCTTGTCTTATTGCATTAGCTAGAGTTTCAAATATAATATTGAAAAAACAGTAGGATAGGGTTACCTTGACCCTGGTATTAATGGGAAAGCTTTGAATTTCTCACTCTTAAATGTGATGTTAGCTGTACATTTTTTGTAGATTTTAAAAATCAAACTGAAGAAACTCTCCTCTAGTCCCAGTTACTGAGAGTTTTCTTTTTAAATCATAAAAAGGTGTGAGATTTTTGTCAGAGTGTTTTTCACATCTATTCATGTGTTCATGACCACCTTCTCCACCTTGTCCCACCACCACCTCCTCCTTCTTGCAGTACTTGAGGTTGAACCCTGGGCCTTAACACTGAGCTACATCACCCACGGGGTTTTTTCCAAAATATAAAAGAGCTCTTCAAATTGAATAATAAGGACACAAACAACTAGATTAAAAAATGAGCCAAAGACATTAACAGACACCTCATAAAGATTTACCAATGGCAAATAGTCATGAATATGCGTAACCATTCAATGACAAGCAATGAAATTGACACAATCATAAAGAATCTACTGACTAAAAGAAGCCCAGGACCTAAAAAGAAATTGAAAGGGATGCAGTGCACCCAAATTCATTTATGGAAGCCAGTATTACCCTGATCCCCAAACTTGATAAAGACCCAACTGAAAAAGAAAACAATAGGACAATCTCCTTAATGAATATAGATGCAAAAATCCTCAACAAGATATTAGCAAATAGAATGCGGCACATTATCAAAACATCATACATTATGATCAAGTAGGTTTCATCCCAGAAATGAAAGGATGATTCAACATATTCATTCAATAAATGTAATACACCACATAAATAGAAGCAAGGTAAAAAATCATATGATCATATTAATAGGTGCAGAAAAGGCTTTTGACAATCCAACACCCTTTCATGATAAAAACCCTGAAGAAAATAAGAAGAGAAGAACCATACCTAAATGTGATAAAAACTACATATGACAAATCAATAGCCAGCATCATAATAAATGGAAAAAAGCTAAAAGCATTCCCCCTGAAATCAGGAACAAGACAAGGATGTCCACTATCACTTCTTATATTCAACATAGTACTTGAAAAGTTAGCCAGAGCAATTAGGCAAGAAAAAGAAATACAGCATACTTTACAGATCTAAAAAAAAAAATCATAAAATTCATGTGGAGCCAGAAGAGATCCAGAATAGCAAAAGCAATTTTGGGCAACAAGAGGAAACCTGGAGACATAGCAATACTTGATTCCTAGCTATACTTCAAAGCAATAGTGATAAAAACAGTATGGTACTGGAACAGAAACAGATATACGGATCAATGGAACAGAACTGAGGACACAGGAGCTTCTCCTGACATATTCAGCATTTGATCATTGACAGTGGGACCAAAAACATAAGTTGAGGAAAGACAGCCCATTCAACAAATGCTGCTGGGAACATTGGTTATCTGTCTGCAGAAGATTGAAATTGGACCCTTATCTCTTACCATATACTAAATTAAAATCAAAATGAATCAAAGAAGTAAACATTGAAATAAAAACATCAAACCTTCTGGAACACAAAATAGGTAAAACACGTGAAGACATAGGTGTAGGAAAGGATTTTCTAAACAGAATCTCAATCACACAAGAAATAACAGCAAGAATCAACAAATGGGATTCTATTAGCCTAAAAATCTTCTGTACAGCAAAAGAATCAATCAGTAGAGTGAAGAGACAACCTACAGAATGGGAAAAAAATTTGCTAGCTACTCCTCAGACAGAGGACTGATATCTAGAATACACAAAGAATTCAAAATAATTAAACCACCTAAAATTAAAGGCCCAGTCAAGAAATAGGCAAGAGAAATGAACAGATGCTTCAGAGGAAGAAATACACATATATGAAAAAATGCTCAGTATCTCTGGCCATAAGAGAAATACTAACAAAACAACACCAAGATTCCACCTTACTCCAGAAAGAATGACAATCGTTAAGAAATCAAACATTAAGAAATGCTGGTGAGGCTGTGGTGAAATAGGAATCCTCTTTCATTGTTAGTGGGAATGTAAACTAGTACAATCATTATGGAAATTAGTATGGAAATTTCTCAAAGAACTAAAATTAGAAATTCTATGTGACCCAGTGAAGGTATCTTCCCCAAAGAGCTTAAGACATTGTACTACAGTGATACACGTGTACCAATGTTTATAGCAGTACAACTCATAATAGCTAAATTCTGGATACAGCTTGTATAGCCATCAACAGATGACTGGATAAAGAAAATGTGTTATCTGTATATAGTGGAATACTGCTCTGCTATAAAGAATGACAGATTTGAGGCATCTGTAGGAAAATGGATGTACCTGGAGAATATAATATTGAGTGAAATAAATCAGACATGCAAGCTTAAATACTGTTAGGTAGCTCTCATTTGAGTGAGACAAAGTACAGCAAAAGAGAGAGAATAATAAAATATGGATAGAAAGGGAAAGGGGATGGATCTCTTTCAATAGGAAAGTGGTCCAAGGCAAAAAGTACGAGGGGTGAGGAGGAGGGGAAGGGGAAATAAATAGAATAAAGATGGACAGGAACCTAATAATCGCCACTAATACAAACATTATATGCCATAACATAAGCTAAGATTAATGATATCAACAAGAATGAAAAATGGGATAGGGGAATTGGAGGAAGAGGGAGGGAGGGGGAAAGGAAGGAGAAGGGGATTTTTAAAAAGATAAACATCATGAACTGCAAACATATACTAAAAACAAATTAAAGAAAGTAATTAACTATCAAACCATGAAATGATGTGGAGGGTAGAAATGCATATTACTAAGTGAAAGGAACCGATCTGAAAAGGCTATATGCTATATTTTTTAGGGTATTTAAATACTCTATGATATGAAAATGGTGGAAACATGTCCTTATCATTTGTTCAAATCCATAGGGTACATAACATCATAACAGCAAGAGTGAACCTTGACATCACCTGGGGACTCTGGCTGACAATGATGTGTCAAAATAAGTTCATCCAGGGCCGAGGATTTAGCTCAATGGTTTCACTGCCTGCTGCGCAACCACAAGGACCCGAG
This sequence comes from Heterocephalus glaber, assembly GCF_000247695.1. Next base: position 12,456,667 of record NW_004624772.1, read on the forward strand.
TTCGATCCCGGGTATCAAAAATAAATAAATAAATAAAAAATAGGTTCATCCATTGGGTCAAATGCATTACTCTGATGGTGGCTGTTGATAATATGGAGGTTATATATGTGTGCAGGTGGGGGGGTTATGGCAAATATCCATAACTCTTTTTGAATTTTGCTATGAATCCAAAAAATAAAGTCTATTTAAAAAAAGAGTGTTCACTAAGGACTTAGCACCAAGAAAGAAAATGTGTTCACACTGTGATATATCACTGTAAAACTTCAGAACACCATCACAAAGATGGCGGGAAGGAAGGCAGTGGGAGTTGAGGGGAGAGAGAGGGAATAGGAGAAACCAAGACTGTGAACAGGAGAGAGATGAGGGCGAGAGAGGAGCAAGAATTAAGAATAAAGAATTTAAAGGATGGAGATGTAACTCAATGGTAGGGCCCTTAGCTAGAGTGCCAGAGGGCCTAGTTCAATTCCCACTCTTGCAAAAGCAAAACAGAACCAAAGCAAATAAATAAATACAAAAATGCCAAGGAAGCTAAGGTGAAGAGAATGGCACTGGACTTCTCCAGAGCTGTACCCAAGCAAAGGGACAATGAAGCGGTTTCTTGGACTTCTGAGGAATTTCCAGCCTAGTGTTCTAGACAACAACTAGGTGGGAGATGAAAACAACAGCATTTGCAGGCAAGTATGGGTCTAAAAAGATTTTCCTCTAACTTTCTGCCTTTACAAGGAAGCTCCTAGAGGAATGTGCTCTGCCCAAATGAAGGTATAAAACATAAACGAGGACCCAGGATACGGCACAGAAGGCATAGGGGCCGTGCAGTCCTGACAGGACAGGGCAAGCAGCCAGAACACTTATTGGAGAAGAAATTGATAGAACACCAGATGTGTTGGAGCATATTGAGAAAGGATTTACACATCTGTGAGTGAGTTTGGGAATAAATCATGATAAGTACAAATGACATTACTCAACAAACGAAAGACAGTAATTAACTGTGGGAAAAATAACTTGTTCTGGACAGCAAATCATTGTACGTACTTAGCAGTACATATCATTTACATGATTGTTAATAATATAAACACTGAATGTTAATCTACCCCAAATTGCCACATTAATTTATTGGGGGATTAGAGAGGAAAAGGATATAATGATGCCTAAAATGGAAAAAAAAAAACCCCAAGAAGCAACTACATGATCACATTATTAGGATGTAAATACCAAAATAATGTTTAAAAAGCTGAAAATAGTTCTTTCTGGAGAATGGGAAATGTGGGGAGAGTTCAGAAAGGTATTCTTAGTAATGCACTTTTATTTGGTATCAGGACTTCCTCGTGGGAAGAGGAAGAGGGACATAGGATGTGCACACACATGAAGGTCATCTGAGGACCTAGCAGGAAGGGTATCAGTCACCTGCAATCCAGGAAGAGAGGATTCACCAGACATCAACACACTGTTACCTTAATTATAGACTTTCAGCCTCCAGAAGTATGAAACAATAAATTTCTAAGTCACCTAAACTTGCTATGACATAAGCAGTATGCTTGAGAGCCATTTGCAAATACAGTCACCAGCAAAGAAACAAAAGAAGAAATGGAAACAAATTTAACCACCCTGGCTTATTTTCTGTGGGTGTCCTTATGTCAACCATAGGATTCTCACTTTATGCTCTTAAGGCAACTGCTCTCGATGATCCTCTGACTCAGGATGTGGTACTCTGGGGTTGACTCTGGGCCTATGTTGTTTCTTGAGTCATCACTAAATCTCCATTTATGTTTCTGCTATATGCTCCAACTTCCCCAACTCGAGGTCCTCTAGATCCACTTTGTATATTCTATTATTTTTCTGTGCTTTAAAAACAATCTGCCTTAATTTTTTCATCTTTTGGGGGAAGATTTTATTTTTCTCAAGGTTTAAGACATATATAACTTAAGAATCCAGTAGTCCTGCAAGGCTTGCATCTTAGTCTCTTTTATGATCTTATCCCACAGACTGGGTAATCAGTGAAGAACACAGTTACTTCCTCTAGTTCAATAGGTTGGGAAGTCCCAGATCAAGTGTTGGCTCTAGTAAGGGCTTTCTTGATGCAAAAATCTCATGGCAAAAGACAAACCATGAGGGAGAGAGAAAGCAAACATAACACTCATGTTTATAACTAACCCATCCTCCACAAACCCATTTCTGTGACAGCAACATTAATCCATACACAAGGGCAGAGCCCACCTGGCTCAGTTGCTTATTAAAGATCCCACCTCTCAGAACTGTCGCATTAAAGATTATTTTCAATGTATTTTGGAGAACAGAATCATGTTTCTCTCTCTCTCTCTCTCTCTCTCTCTCTCTCTCTCTCTCTCTCTCTCCCCTCCCCCCTCCCTCTCTCTGTCTCTGCTTCTCTCTGCCTCTCTCTTTCTCCCCCCTCTCTTTAGCATAGTGCTTATGTCAGTCTACACGGGCTATCGTAACAAGTTTAGGTAACTTAAACAACAGAAACTTATTATTTCACACTTCTGGCAGTTAAAACCCCAAGATCAAGGTGCCAGCGTGTTGATTTCTGGGGCAGCCTCTCTTCTTGGCCTGCAGATGATTTCCTCCTTGCTGGGTCCTCAGGTGGCCTTTATTCTTGTGGACATTCCATGCCCCTCTTCCTCTTCCCATAAGGAACTCCAATTGAATTTGAGCCCCAACCTTATCTCCCGTTCAATTTTAAGTATCTTCTTGGAGGGCTATCTCCAAATACAGTCATACGGAGGATTCTACTTCCAACACGAATGGGGGGACACAATCTAGTGCACACTGGTGCCTAAACATTGTCTAGTGTTCCTGAAGGCAGCAAGACTATGATGTGCCCCATGGAGAGAATACAGGCTGTACAAGCTTCAGTGAAGTCTGAGTTACAGTGCTGCTGGCCATGAATTCAGTGTTAATGCATTAACGATATAGCTCAAATACGTCTTTAAGCAGAAACACACATAAAGCAAAGTTATATATTGATCACTTGATGAAAATGTTGTGATCAGAGACTCACAAGAACCTAACCCTGTATTTCCCCTGGGAGCAATGTTTCAGTGTTTCCTAACTCAGTGTTTGCAGCAACTCTATAAACCATAGCTACTGTGAATAAGGCCAGTGGTGTGCACATTCACTTCTTTCTGTGGTGCTTGCAGGTGACCTCTCTTCACACCTTCTCCACCACCATCAGAATGACGATACTGCAGCTGATGAGCGCTGAAGTGATGAAGCCCTCTACGATGGCCCAGGATGGTGTGTGTGTGTGTGTGTGTGTGTGTGTGACAAAGGTGAGTGTGCCAGTGCTCCCCTGCTCTCCCCCAGCCCTTGATGCTCACAAGCTCATGTTCTAGCTCACAGGCCTCTCACTGGTATGTTACCTTTTTCTGTTCTGCAGTTTTTCTCTTTTGTAGTATTGCAGTTTGCCAATTTTGGAGGAAGAGGCCAGCAGGAAAGTGGGTTCATTCCTTGTCAGAACTCTGCCAGGTAGGATATTAGTGATACTATGGAAGAACAACCAAGTGGAAACATCGGGTATGAAAAATACAATGAAAACAAAAAGCATAATTGCTAAGATAATTAGCAGGATCAATATAGTTAAAAAACGAATTAAGAAGCAGCAAGATCATTGTGAAGACTTATTTAAGAAGGCAGGGAAAATATGAAGAGATTTTAAAAAGAAATGCTAGAGATATGAAGGATGAAAATACCAACATTTTGAAAATAGAGATTCCACAGAAAGAAGACATGAACAGAGGAGAAACCAGGCCTATGATGGGGAGTCAAATGGAGAGACAGAAAATCCCAAAACTAAACATGTTTCTATTTACTAGAATCACTGAAGATTAAGAGCATGTTCCAAAATGTTTTCAGAGAGAAAAAGCAGCTCACATGCAAAAGAGTAAGAATTAGATTGACATCAGATTTCTCAGTAGCGATACTGGAATGCAAGAAGGTAAGTGTTATAGTTTAGATATAAATGTCTTCCCAAAGTGTCATGTATTCAGAGGTGGGGCTTTGGGAAGGTTATTCGATCCTGGGGCCTCTATAGCTGGGGCTTGGTTGGAGGTGGATCACTGCAGGAGGGCAGGAGGTGACCTAGAAACATATTCTTGTCCCTGGCTTCTATTGTGTCCCAGAGACAGGAAAGTGACTAAGACAATAAAGAAGTGACATTTTAAAATTGTTATACACTGAATTTTATATCCAGCCAAACTGACAATGAAATATGTGAATATACTAAAAATATTCTGGACATAACCGTATTTCCTGGCATACACAATCTCAGAATCTGTGCCACATGAATATTTACTTTGAAAACCCCTGGGAAGAAATATTCAAATTAGAGGAAAATAAATTGAACATGCTCTACAGAAATATTAAATTGGGGTGATTGAATAACTTAGAAAAATCAGTTGCTATCTAAGAAAGCAAAAGGGAAAGAAAAAATAAAAGAAAAACACTATTCATGAGAATTGAGAACTAGAGATGATGATATGCCTGGCATGTGCAAGGCCCTGTGTTCAATCCCCAGCACTAAAAAATATGTTAGAGTACTTACATTGCTGGAGGGAAATGGGTGTTGAGATCAAAGATCTAAACAGAAATGTTAAACCTTCTGGAAGATAAAATAGGTAAAACACTTAAAGACAGGTGTCCGAAATGATTTTCTAAACAGAATCTCAATTGCACAAGAAATAACAGAAAGAATCAACAAATGGGATTATATCAAACTAAAAGGTTCTGTACAGCAAAAGATTCGATTAGTAGAGTGAAGAGACAGCCTACAGAATGGGGAAAAAATTGCCAGCTACTCCTCAGATAGTGTACTAATATCTAGACTATGCAACAAACTCAAAAAAATTAAACTACCTGAAATTAAAGGGCTAGTCAAGAAATGGGTAAGGGAAATGAACAGACACTTCACAGAGGAAGAAATATAAGTGGTTACCAAATACATGAAAAAATGCTCAACATCCCTGACCATTAGAGAACTGTAAACTAAAACAGTTCTAAGATTTCACCTTACTCTGGTAAGAATGGCAATCATTAGGAAATCAAACAATAACAAACACTGGTATAGCTGTGATGAAAAAGGAACCTTCCTGTATGGTTGGTGGGAATGTAAACCAGTATAATGATTATGGAAATAAGTATGGAGATTTCTCAAAGAATTAAAATTAGAAATTTCATACAACCCAGCTACCCACTTGCTTGATATCTTCCCCAAAGAGCTTAAGTCATCATACTACAGCGATATATGCATACCAGTGTTTCTAACAGCACAATTCATAATAGCTAAATATTGGAAGCAGCCTGTATGCCCATCAACAGATGATTGGATAAAGAAAATGTGGTATCTATGTATAATGGAATACTGCTCAGCTGTAAAGAATGACGCATTTTGAGACATTTGTGGGAAAATGGATACATCTGGAAAATATAATGTTGAGTGAAATAAACCAGATAGATACACAAGGTTAAATACTGTATAGTAGTCTCATTTGAGAGGCAAAGTATAAAAAAAGAAAATGATAAAGGATGGATTGAAAGGGACAAGGGGATGGATCTCTTGTAACAGGGAAGTTTCCAAGGGAACAAGGGTAAGGAAGAGGGGAAGGGAAAATAAGGATAAAGATGTTCTATGTACAGGAACCTAATAACCCCAACCAATGTAAACACATATGCCACAACAGGAGCTAATCTGGTAAAAGCAAATCGAAAGAAGAAGGAAATCATTGGCTGGTAGAAGGAATAACAGAGCAAGCACTTGTATGTCTGATGTGTGGCAGAAGGAAGTGGTCTCAAGGGGTACATTTCCTGCATACAATCTTTGCTACTCTGATTTGCTCCTGTTTCAGGTTCAGGTTCAAGGTGGACTTTATAGGATGCTTTGGGGCAAAGTGGGCAACATGTGCCTTGAGAAGGCTAACATCAGCAGTAGCCTAACCACACCAGAGTTAGCTACAATAGGACTGCTGGAGACCCCGTATGCAAGTAAATGAAGAGATTCCACTCCAATATGTCCATCAGAGGAGGCAAACCTTGAGAGGAAGAGTTAAGGTGGCTGCAATCTAGATTGCCCACTGTCAAAACACCTGCCCTTATAGGGTTGATAAAAGGATTCAAGCACGACAATTGGTTAAATCATAGAAGCATGTTTCCCTAGGAAACCAAGGGGAACAAAAGAACAGAGACTTCTGCTGCTGAGGGAGCAGACCTGTCATCAGCTGGGCCACATCGACACCTCTCTGGGGCAGGGATCTGCTGGGAAGTTAGAAAGGTGGAAGAAGGTCTCCTACACTTCCTAGAGATACCTCTCCCTGGGCCAGGACAAGGGGACCCCATGGGTGTGACTTCTGAACTACTAGGAATCCCTGCTGCCCCTAAACTGATCTCATGCTGTTATCTACTAACTGTCATTCTGCTTTTAATAGCAGATTTTTATAGCAAATTTGTATTTTTCAGCAAGAATTTGTGCCAAGCAACCTGAGGACACAGTATTATGTGCAGGGACCAAGAGACTGGTGAATAATTTTCAGGGTGTGCAGACACCAACTTTTTAGGAATGACAAATCCAGGTCAGCTTGCTCACTGACATTCTTTGATTCAGTAAGGCAAGTATTGTAAGCCTTGAGAATATTCAGTATATTGTTTTCCTTGCATTTTCATTTCAGTGGAAAGCAAATGGTATGCAAAGAAGCCTGCTCTCCTCTGGCTGGGGAGTCCAGACACTGTTAGAATGCAAATCTCCCTGAAGAGTGCAGGTTGTTTTCTTTAAAAAAAACCAACAAAACAATAGACTTTATTTTTAGAGCAGGTTTAAGTTCACAGCAAAATCAAGAGGAAGATACAGAGGTTTCTCACATTCTCTTGCCCCCACATATGCATAATCTCGCGCCTTGTCAACACTCCCACGAGGGCGGTATATGAGTTACACTGATAAACCTACACTGACAAGTCATTGTCATCCGAAATTTGCATTAGGGTTCACTCTTGGTGTTGTGCATTCTATGGGGCTGAACAGATATAATGAGACATGTCTACCATTATAGCAGCGTGCAGGGTATTTTTCACTGCTCTAAAGACCTTTTGTACTCTGTCTGATGATCCCCCCCTTCCCCTCAACCTTGGGTGGCCACTGATCCTTCTACTGCCACCACAGTTTTGCCCTTTCCTGAATGTCATACGGTATTTCTAGAATGCCAAGGCAGACTCTGAGACTGGCTGTTTTCACTTAGTAATGTATGTTGGAAGTCCTTCCATGTGCTTTCATGGCTTGAGAGTTTGCTTGTTTTGGGCAATATTTAATATTCCATTGTCTAGATATATCACAATTTACTCATCTATCTAGGGAAAGAAGTTGTTGTTACTTCCAAGTGTGGGCAATTACAGATCAAGCCTGAAGTAGTCTTTATTGTTAGAAGGAGAGTATTTTGACAAAGATGCTGACGGTGTGGGAATTGCAATGGGATTGAGGAGTAAGGTACAACTTAGGTCAGCAGACTTGTGTGGGGAGGGAAATAGATTTCTAAGTTCCCCCTTATAGCTTTGAACCCAGCTCTACAGAGAACAGAAGGACTGGGGCTGGTCTAGCCAAACTGCTGGCCTGGTGCCCTTCTGAGGTGCTAGTAGGCCCATGAAACCCTCCCCTGATAGTCTCCCTGAGAAGATGAAAAAGAAACTAGAAAGGTTCCTCTTTCAGGGGAAGGAGTCTTTTCTCTTGGGAGAATCTGTGTGGAAGTGGTCAAGGGAGAACTTGGGAGCGCCTCACAGGAGCAACCCTCAGGAGGAACTCTCTTTGCAGAGGGACTTTTTCCTCCAGGGGAGCCTTCCTCAGGGTACACACCTGGGAGGGGGGTAATGTTTTATGGGAAACACTCCTCAGAGGGACCTTTCTTTCCTGCACTCTCTGTCTCCTCAGTGTGGCTTCTGGCAGGCTCTCAGAGCCAGATGAGTCCCTACTTCTTAGCAGAACAGGATCAGATGCTATCATTTACACCCCTGCTGAAAACAGAGTCACTTATATTCATATTATATGGGAGAAAAATATCTTTCTATATCCATCCTAGGTGAGTACATGACTGAAGCCCTTTAACAAAAGACAAATTAATAAGAGGAAAAAAAGTATACAAATGCATTTAGGTTTTAAGTAACGTAGAAATGTTCACCAGGAAAGGAAGATCTAAAGAAACAGATAAACTGGAATAGAGATTTGGCTAGTCATAGAGGAATATAGTAGGAGGACAAAAGGGTATGATCTAAGGATATTAAACAGAAAAACTTAGAAAGGCACGCTCAAATTCCTTTCTGTGTTTCCCTACCTTCAAAGAAGAAGGTGTATGAAAGGCATTTGGTATATGAGAGGCACCTCTCACATGAAGGCCTTGTGACCTGCTTCCAGGGTGGAGGGCAGGGAAAAATAAGAAAGATCTTCATGCACATATTGTTTTCTTAAATTCCTTCAGCTTAAAATATTTTGGCCATGGCTCCCATTAACACCAATGATTCCCTTGCCAGGCCATGTGCAATTTATGGAAAACCCCATATGTCCTCTAGGAATTTCAGCAAGTATGTGAAGATCATGGAAAAGGCTATCTGAGAACTCCTCTCCTCACACCCCAAGCCATCCTGTTTTTGGCTGCTTCTAAACTGTAACCTGTTTTTAGGGATCTAGGAAGGACTGGGAACAGGTAATTGACCCCCTCTCTCCTGGATGCTCCCTGGGGATGTGGGAGGGTCTTCTTGGAAGCCTGAAAAATGGAATTGTTATGACTTCAGCCAAGGGACCTGAGCCCCTTGAGCTAGCAGGAGCTCTCAAGAGCATCACTGTGAGCCAGGCGTGTGTCATGCACTGTCAGCCCTGGTACCCCTGTGAAACAAGCTCCCGGAAACAACCTGGGTGGGAAGGTGTTGAAAACTCAGAAATCTCTTGTTGAACGTAAGAACTTGTTTTCAGCTGAAAATAACTCTTCATGTGACTTTTCTGTTTTTCTTTGTACCAGTCAGGGAACTGGCAGGAAGCATAATATCAGCTAGGATGAACTAAAAGGACTTCATGGAAGGGACCGCTTCATACATGTGGGCACCATCAAGGTTGCTAAAGAATGCTGGAGGACCTTGAGGCTAGGAACCACAGGAAGCTGATATTACCCTAGACCAGCGGGACATGGGATCCAGTGAGAGCCAGTGCTATGCAGTAGGGCTACCTGGAAGGGGCAGTGGTCATGAAAGAGCACAGAGGCTTTCAGAGATGCAGCACCAAGGCATAGAAACAGTGTGTGTGTGTGTGTGTGTGTGTGTGTGTGTGTGTGTGGCAACCTCTGTTTCCTCCTGTTGATGCTGCCTAGTGGACAACCTGATGGAAGCTAGGCCATAAGGGCCTCAGATGATGCAGCTCATAGAGGTCCTGCTACACAGAAAGGCACAGAAGAATGGTTGTCACTCCTAGGGCTTAGAAAGCGACAGTTTTTCCACAGGATGAGATATAGGTGCTATTGGAGTAGGTTAATATTTGCCTTCTGACAGATCTTGTATTAAAGTGTTCCACATAATGGTCAGACTCTTGTGAAATTTCTTCCTATCCTGTATTGTGCTTCAGAACCAGAGTCCCTCCCCCTCCCCAACACACATGTGTGCGCACACGCATGCACGCGCAAACACATACACACACACACACACACACACGAAGAGGAGATAAAACAGAAAATAACTGACAAGTGGTCCAAAAGTTTAGACCCAAGAAAAGGAGGATTTCAGGCTGGTTCTGTGGAAGTAGAGTGTTAAAATAATTGCATGGCTTTGGGGATCTTTCTGAAAGAAATCACATCCTCTGGTGTCTTGTTGGTGCTTGAGATGCTTTTTTAAGTTATATGAAAAATGTTTAAGTGCTTTTCATTTTTGTTTTGGTTGCGTTCTACTGTATTTGAATATTATTGTAGTTTTTTTCCCTTGCATTGCTCTTTTTTGAATGGTTTTAATTTTTGTATGTGTGTGTTTGATAATAAATTTTAAAAAATAATAATTGCATGGCAGGGGAGAGGAGGAAGAAGCAGGGAGTGGCAAAGTTGTGGCTCTGTGGTAGATGGAGCCCAGGTTTAACGGTGCACCCTGTACCTGTGAATCAAAGTGAGAGTAAAAAAGAGATGAAGTAAACTTACCATGGGACCATGGATGTTTGGATTATAAGACTTTAGATCAGACAAAAATAAAGAGCTAGTTTTATATTCTTTGTGATTGCCTTTGTATGTCTGACCCTATGAGATGACGAGACATGGATCAGTCACCTTTCCATTTCTACACCACCTCCCACCCTTGCTTTAGCAGCACACTTCTCGATGACGGGCACGGCCAAGCAGAGAGCCATGCCTGGAATGAACTGACCAACAATGGAAAGACTGTTCCTGGGTGACGCTACACCTTCTACAAGGAGAGATGGGTGACGAGGTTCCAGACATCCACAGGAAGATTTTGCAGATCTTACACAGTACTCGGTGAGTTCTGAGAAGGAAGAGGTTAAGTCCTTCTGCTTTGATAAAAAGGAAAGTTTTATGGAGGAAGTGGCATTGAAAGGGAGCTTTAAAGGACAGCTATGATCCAGGAGTGTGGAGACAGATGGGGGAGAAATTCCAAGCAGAGGGAGCAGAGGTGAAATGAAATGGAAATGAGATGTGTAGTCTTTATTTATCAGTGGTATCGTGGGATATCATGTGGAAAATCAGTGTGATTATTTATCTCCATGATGCTGACCTCTTCGTATCTTTGTAATAATAACCTTGGCAGGAACTTACATAAAACCCCAACTGGAACCAAATATTCATTTCTTATTTTTAACTAAATCACAGATCAAACCAAACTTGAAACACACACACACACACAAATACACACACACACACACACACACATTTACCTCTCAGTTTGAACCAGACAATAGAATCTTGCATCTATTAAAAAGCTATTGAAGCAAAATTGCTGATAAGAAAGGTACACTTTAAATTTGTAATTATTTTCCCTTCTAAATATAATATCAAATTTATTTGGGTAATCTTAAGTTTGTAACCTCTTCATTAGCTCACAGAATTCAATGAGGCGGGACTATTCGTAATGATATTGATTTCTGCATGTAGCTTTTGGAATTAGTCTTCATAATTAAACCTCTGCACACTGCTATATCCATAGGGTATCAGTCAGGGTCCATAATTGAAAACACAATCACCCGCTTAGCTAGTTTAAGCAAGAGGAAAATGTATTATAAGCTGTTAGGTATTACACACACTCTCTGGGAAAGCCAGAAGGTCTGGATTGGAAACTACACAGTCAAGGAGTCAAGGGTATCCTGTCATGGGATTGCATCTACAAAGACCACACGAGCGCTCAGTAGTAAGTGATGCTGGGAATTGTACACCAGAATCTCTGCAACGTCTCCCCAGAAAAGGAGACATTCAGCTGTTCTGCCTGCTGGTAGATGGGCCCATGGGTTCCTACTCTTCGCGTTGCACCTCTCCAAATGCAACTCTGACATGGATGCACTGAATGGCAGGGTCCTGGTGTCATGTTTACCTCCTGCACCTGCACTGCAGTGTGGAGAAGTGCAAGGCCCAATATTCAAAGCTTCCCAAACATAGGAAGCAATTTAAATAATGCAGGTGCCCACAAGCATGGCAGAAGTCTACTATCCATGGTTAAGGTCCCACATGCCGGTTGTCATACCTATCGATTTTACTCTTTGTGTTCAGTTTGTTTAGCACACTGAAGATTTCTGCTCCTAGAAATATCACAATCAAAGCACCCTGAGAAAATATCCCACTACAAGACATCTAGAAATGTTGGATGAAATCTCCTCTGGGAGGCAATAAAATTAGGTAGTGACATAGCTCCCAAAATGAAACCCAAACTCAGAGACTTAAGGATGAGCTGACTCTCGAGTAGTAGTTGCCTTTTGGAGATTCGCTAGTGTCTGTAGCCTAGATTTTGGGGTTCAGTGGCAGTGTAAGGATTGAAGTGTAAGGATTAAAGCCTCAGGGTTTACTAAGGTGAGAGTTGGAACAGAGACTTCTGTGTAATAGTGACAGGCGAAGACACTTTGCTCAAAGCAAAGGGAATTGTTTACAGCCTGGGCTGAAACTGACTAGATAAAAATCCCTTCTAAAACTTTGAGTTTGGGATTTGATTTTTTTCAAACCTGGGTTTCTCAAGAAAGTATAAGCTAGAAGTTTATGATATACCAGCAGGCTTGTCATGTACACAGTGACAGGTTAGAAGCAAACGCTGTCTCCAGAGGTATATCCTGAAAAATCTTCCAGGATTCCCATGAATAAAATGCAGCCAAACACAAGATGACATCATAGAATTATGAAAGACATTAAGGAAACAAGGCGTCATAAGAAAGAGTCAATAAAAATGACAGTCAAATTAGATCACCTAAGAAACCTAGACTTATGCTACAGTTTAAAGTGTTAAAAAGGAGGGGGAAAGGGAATTGAAAATATAAGGAAAAAGGTATCACCAAAAAGGATAGGTTGCATAGAACTAAAGAGAGAATTGATGAATGAAAAAATATCACCCAGAATGAAGAAAAAGAGAATGAGACAGAAAAATGGCAACTAAATAATGGAAGTTAAGAGACACAGGAAGATGAATGAGGTCTAACATATGAGTAATTAGAATTCCAGAATAAGAAAATAAAGGGCTCAGAGATTGGGCTCTAAGAGAAAGGTTGATAAGTAACATTCCATTCTTCCTTGAATTTGGAACCAATTGAAAATGTGCATTGGCATTGGATTCAGGTGGATGGAGATAAAAATACCAGATTTATTACTGTTGGAACTGATAAATGAATATGTCTTATTTGTAGCCTTCCTAATATTGCATCTCAGAATTTGGCACATTTACTCTTAATGGCTGGTGCTGGATGATTAAAGCCCTATCTTTTGTCCCTCATCCTCTACATCTCTAGCATATGCCCAGCAAAATACTTATTTTGGGGAACTTAAAGACTTAATGAGACCCTGTCTCAAAATTTTAAAAAATTAGAAAATGACTGGGGATGTAGCTCTATAAGGTCCTGGGTTCAATCTCCAGGACTGTGAAAGAAAGAAAGAAAGAAAGAAAGAAAGAAAGAAAGAAAGAAAGAAAGAAAGAAAGAAAGAAAGAAAATAAAGATAGGAAAGGAAGAAGTTAAACTGTCGTTATTGCTGATGATATGATACTTTACATAAAAGACCCAAAAACGCTGCCAAAAGACTTGTAGACTTAATTGAAAGATTCAGTAGAGTAGCTGGATATAAGGTCAACACTCAAAAAACAATAACCTTCTTGTGCACAAATAACAGATTCATTGAGAGAGAAATTAGGGAAACAATTCCTTTTACAATAACATCCAAAAAAATGAAATATCTAAGAATCAATCTAACGAGGAAGCAAAAGACCTCTACACTGAAAACTACAGCACTCTGAAAAAAGAGATTGAAGTGATACAAGAAAATGGAAAGACATCCCTTGCTCCTGGGTAGGAAGAACCAATATAGTGAAAATGGCCATAATTCCAAAACTACTATATAGATTCAATGTAATGCCAATTGAAATTCCAACAATATACTTCACAGAACTAGAGAAATCAATCCAAAAATTCATTTGAAACCAGAAGAGACCTAGAATAGCAAAAGCAATTCTAAGCAAGAGATACATAACAGGGGGTATCACAATACCTAACCTATACCTGAAACTATACTACAAAGCTGCTCTGATAAAAACAGTATGGTACTGGCAGAAAAACAGACCCAAAGATCAGTGGAATAGATTAGAAGATGCAAAAGCAACTCCATACATACTCAGCCACCTCATCTTTGACAAAAGTGCTAGCCAACCTCAATGGAGGAAAGATAGGCTATTTAATAAATGGTGCTGGAAAAACTGGATTTTAACCTGCCCAATATTAAAAGTAGACCCCTATCACCATGTACTAAACTAAGATCAAATTGGATTAAAGATCTAAATATTAAGACAGAAACACTAAAGTTGCTGGAAGATAAGTTAGGTATAAATCTTGAAGACACTGGCATAGGAAAAGACTTTATGAACAAAACCTCAGTAGTATGGGAACTAGCACAAAGAATCAACAAGTGGGATCTCATCTTATTAAAAAGCTTCTGCACTGCAAGAGATACCACCATCAGAGCTAACAGACAACCTACAATGTGGGAAAAAAATTTTAGCAGGTGTACCTCAGAAAAAGGACTACTATCTAGAGTATATAAAGAACTGAAAAATGTCAGAACCCCCAAATTTAAAGACCCAGTTCAAAAGTGTGCATCAGAAATGAACAGACATTTCTCAGGCAAATAAGTAAAAGCAGCAAATAAACATATGAATAAATGTTCAACTGCACTGGTCATTTGAGAGATGCAGATGAAAACCACACTGAGATTCAACCTCACCTAAGAAAGAATGGTTGCTATCAAGAAATCAACCAATAGCAAATGCTGGTTGAGTGTGGGGAGAAAGGAACCCTTCTCCATTGTTGGCGGGAGTGCAGACTGGTGCAACCACTGTGAAAATCAGTATGGAGATACCTCAAAGAACTAGATCTATAGGTCCCATTTGACCCAGCTATTCCCCTGCTGGGTATCTTCCCAAAAGAATTAAAAGAATCATACCTCAGTGATACATGTGCACCCATGTTTAT
>NW_004624772.1:12479332-12501091 GCF_000247695.1 Heterocephalus glaber
ATGAGGTGGCTGAGCATATCTGTAGTTGTTTCTGCTTCTTCTAATCTATTCCACTGATCCTCAGGTCTGTTTCTTTGCCAGTATCATGCTGTTTTTATCACAGTAGTTTTGTAGTATAGTTTCATGTTGGGGATTGTAATATCTGCAGCCATATCTCTGTTGCCTAAAAGGCAGGTAGGAATTCTGAAATGAAAACATAGGCCAGTGAAATGTCAGGGAATCTGATCAAGATTTTGAATTTTGTAAAAAGTATTTATTGCTAATAAAAATGTTTAACAGTAGTGAAATAAATGTTAACTATGAAGATTTGGGGGTTTTAGCATTGACACTATACCATCACTGGGCACTCACTTTTTCTGTAACTAATTGTCACTCAATAGATCTGCAGAGTTCTAAAGATGCATGAAAAATATGACATTTGCATTTGCTAGGACACATTCATATTCACTGTCTCATATAATCTTCAGAACAACTCTACGATGTAGAAAGCAGGCTTGTAGGGCTTGTCATATGCCACAGGGCCAAGGATTTGTGGGCAGTTACTTCAGAGCAGCTAGCCAGGCATGGTGGTGCACGCCTGTAATTCCAGCACTTGGGAGGGTGAGACAGGAGGATTGCTGTGAGTTCGAGGCCAACCTGGGCTACATAGTGAGTCCAAGACCAGCCTGGACTACATAGTGAGACCCTGTCTCAAAAGCAAGCAAACAAGTTCCCAAGTTCAATCCCTGGTACCGGAAAAAAAAAAAAAAAAAGCAAGCAAGCAAACAAACAAACAAAAAACAGAGCAGATAGTTAGAACCAGAGAATCTGAAGATGCAGGTCAGGGACACATGTCCACTCTCCAGAAGACAATGATATCTGATGAACAGGCTTCCTGGTTTTGCATAGAATCTGAGGACTGCAACTGAGGCATAGTGAGGGGAAGTGATGGCAGGAAAATAATTCTTTATCCCTCAGACCTGGAGGGGGTCCCTGTGAAGGATAGCAAAGCAGGGGTCCTGGAGGTGAGACACTAGGGGCTGCACACCGGGAACCCACCCATAGCTGTTCACACTGATGAGGTTCCTCTGGTTAAGGGACCCATCATGGGTTCACCCAGAGCCGGGGGAGCTACGGGGCCTCTTGCCAATAAGCATAGATGAAGCTCAGCGGAATTTCTAGTAGCTAACACAAACTATGTGAACACAGAAATGTTTAAAAACTGCCTGGAGGATGTCACAGTTTGTTTTAATGCAAAAACAGTACAGGAGAGGCTGAGTGAGAATTAGAGGCTGAAGTCTGAAACAGTGAATACTCAGCAGGCAAAAGTCACAGAATATTACAAGTCAACATTTCCTGAGCACCTCCTTCGGTGTATAACATCCATTAAACTTTTCATTCACCCCAAGGGAAAAAGAAGTCTCAGTTTCTTGCCCAATGTCACATGACCATTAAAGGGCCCCAGTGAGAGTGGGACTTGGATCTCATGACCGAGTGCAAGTCCAGGCACTGGTCCTTCCAGCTCACAGCACATCTGTGATTATGTTGTAAGGATATCTATAAAGACGCTTGATGCCCATGCAGAAAAGAGCTAAACAGGCCTGGGACTGCTATCCTCAGTATGATCTGCTTTGCAAGGTTTGCTGTTGGGTGGGAACTTGAATGGGAATCAGTTCACTAGACTGATATAAAACTTTCCCTAAATGACAAGAGGGGCTCACAGTGCCTACACAGCAGACAACGTGGTCTATGTTGAACACCTGCTCCCCCCCTGGGAATCTGGACTTGCGCTGTGTGCTAGGCACAAGGTGGCTCCATGGCCCACCCCCAGGAACAACCTCGTACACCGAGTCTAGTGGACTTCCCTGGTATACAGCATTTCACATGTGCTGCTACAAGTTATTGCTGGAAGAAGTGGTGGCGTCAGTGCGTCTCCACTGAGAGATGAGTCATGGAAGGCTGAGCCTGGTTTCCTCTGGACTTTCCCCCATGCCCCTTTTTCCTTCTGAATTTTACTTTTCACCTTTGCATTGTGATAAACCATAGGCCTGAGGACAACTAGATGCTGAGTCTCCCATATGTCACCCTAGTGAATCACAGAACCTGGAGGTGGCCTTAGGGAATCCCAATACACAGGCTCAAAAACAGCACTGTAATAGCAATGAGTTTCAAGTCACTGACATTTTCTTTCTTTCATATTTAATTTCTGATTATATAATACTTGTGCTGAGTATTAAAATTCAATAACTACTCAAAGGCTGACAACAAGTTTAGTTTTAGTCCCTAGAAGGATCTGTTTTCAACATTTTAGACATTTTCTCACATAGATAGATAGATATGATAAACAGAGTACGCTTATACTTAATATTTCTTGTTTTTTTCATGTTTAGGTATTTTTAATTGTGTTTCCATTATGAAAAATAAAGATTGAACTATCCCACTATACCGATACAATCTTTTCTTACCTCAGTCCTTATAAAGTATTTTTTGGCAAGATTTTTTTTTAAACTAATATCAGTTTTTACACGATTATGACTACCTGTTGTTTATAGCTAAGCAACAAAGTATACTGTGATTAATTTCCTTTTCTGACAAAATTTTCTAGAAAATATCCTAGAGATAATTGTTTTATACTGTATTTTTATTTGCTCTATCATTAACTCTTCCCCCAAGATCTCTATCAAAGTTGTACAAAAGGTAATCTATCGTTTGCATTTATTTTTAAGACATTGGTTTAGAGTTCTTTGTCTTATCTCCTACTGGGGCTTCATCATCTTGGGAATTCTTTTTGCTCCTCTCCTGTACTAGATACCTTGTTTCAGAGCTCTCATATTTTTCCCTTTCTTCATTTGACAATGTACATCCTCCAATGTCCTCCTGGAAACAGCACAAGGGGGTGAAATGTTTGAGGCTTGTCGTCTGGATATGTTTGTCTTATTGTCACACCCAGTTGATAATGTGGCTGGGTATAGAATTTTGAGTTGGTAAATATTTTCTTCCAATTGTGAATGCATTCCTCCATTGTACTGCAGCACCAGACACTGTTGATTAATTTTTTGTTTTTTGGTACCGGGGATCGAACTCGGGTCCTTGCACTTGCGCAGCAGGAGGCAAAACCACTGAGCTAAATCCCTGGCCCCAGACGCTGTTGATTAGAAGTCTATGGATTTGCTGACGTACGATCATCTCTTTCACCCACTTGTCTAAAATTTCACAATGATGTGTCCTGCTGTCACTATTTTGGGAATTCAAAAGGACTTTTTCAATTGGCAGCCTTATGTCCTTTAGGCCTAGGTTTCTTTGTATTATTTTATTGAAAAATTTATTATCCTACCTTCTTTGTCATCTCTTTCTACAGTGCTTATTAGTATGATGTTATATTTCTTAGACTGATCCTCTATTTTGTATATTTTTTTCTGCTTTGTTTTGAGGGGTTTTTTGGTTGATTTCAGAAGATTTCTTCAACCTTATCTTCTAATCTTCTATTGAATTTTTATTTTGATCATATTTATAAATTTTTCATGTTTATTTTATAGTTTTGTGTTTTTGTCTTATGGATGCACCATCTTTTCATGCCTCAAATGACATTACGACCAGAGTATTTCCCTTTATCCCCCCACATCATTACTAAAATTTTGTTATTAAAACTGTCTTTCATGGTAAAAACTTCTGGCTGTCTGGTGATTCCCAGTGTTTATTTCATTTTGTTTTGCTTTGTTTTAGGTGACAAGGTATTGCTCTGTTATCTAGGCTAGTCTTGAACTCCTGGACTCTAGTGATCCTCCTGCCTCAGCCTCTCAAGTAACTGAAACTTATAGGAGTATACTACCATGCCAGCATCTTAGTTACCTATTAATATTTATGAGCGATAAATAAAGAGCTGGTTGTATGCTTGGTTGTGTCCAGTAGGTTTCACTGCAGAGCCATGGCGGGTCCCTATTTTGTTGGGGAACCTCAAGGTGTTAGGAGGTAGATCTTTTGTCTTGAGTCAGTTCTCCACAGAGAAGCCCTGCTGTCTGGGAGATGCTGTTCTGGATACTCATGTTCTGGAGTTGAGGAAGGAAGGAAACTGTGGACCCCACCTTTAAAAATCAGAATTTTCACCTAATCTCTATTTCCTAACCCTTATGCAATATTATTAGATTTGTTGACCTAACAATAAGCCAGTTGGTGAAGAAGAAATATTCACAAAGCTCCACTCCAGTATCACAATGCAAGCAAAGAAGGGTGTATTGGGATGAGAGAGACAGTACATCTGTAACAGACTTACCCACCCTTTACTGGCCTGATATCACTGAGTTTGGAGCCTCTTGTTCAATTTCTTAAGCAAAAATTTTCTTTTTACTGGTGGAGTAGAACAAGGAACTTGGGGTCTGTTGCTACTTATTCAGACTGTGACTCAGTGCTTCTCTTTTTATTCCCACCCTTGATCCCTAAATTTCTGGTCGTTCTGATCCCCGGGTCTCTCTAAGGCTCACTTGAGCAAACTGGCTTCTCATGATAGCCTCCCCATTTCATGTAGGGGTTCCTTCTGTTAGTGTCATTTACCTGTCTGTCCACTTTATGACTTCCAAGGCTTTGTTCACCTCTCTCTTCCGGTGTCATCTTTTCACTTGTTTTCTTTGTTTTTCTAGACTTGTAACTTGCAAAGATTCATTTACTGCCATTTTATTGGAATTCCAGATGGGATAATGATAACTATTTCTTCAATTCCCCATTTTTAAACCACCAATTATTTGCTGAAAGTTTAAATATTTATTAATTAAAGAAAACTAGTTAGATTAAGCTGTGATTAATTAATAACAAGTAATCTTTAGTTGGGGTGGTATTTAATTCTCATCCATGGGTATGTACTTATTTAACCCTCACTCTATAACTGTGTCCCCTGAAGACACTTGTGCTGACGCCATGGTCCCAAGCTCTAGCACATGGTAGGGAGGTGGTGGAACTTTTGGGAGGTGGGATCTAGGGGAAGAAAATTAAGTTACTGGGGATAGGAATGCCCTTGAAGAGAACATTGGGACTTCAGCCCTTTTCTGTTACTTTCTTTGATTCTCAGCTGCCATAAGGTTAACAAATCTCCTTCCATGTTATAATGTGCCATCCTGGGCCCAAAGCAACGGGGCCAAGTCAACACTGACTGAAACCTCTGAAGCCGTGAGCCAAAATAAATCTTTTCACCTTTAAAGTCAATTACTACTGCATTTTGTCACAATAACAGAAAACTAATACAAAATATCACAGATTGATCTCAGAAGCACAAGCATTAAAGGCAACTTACAGTACTGTATTTATTGAAAATGCAGATTCTGAAGTCTATCCTGGACTATATGTATCAAATCCTTTGTGATGATCAATAGCTCTGAAGTTTGAGAACACCCTCTTCCATTTTGTAATATTAATGAATGACAGAATATTTTGATTTAGCGTTTTTGTGAAAAGCTACATTTTATTAGGAATTTCTTTTAATAAAAATGACCCTTAAATACATTATGTTTGTTTAGCTTTTTATCCACGCCTGGTCAAACCCAGCTGGTTGGACCAAACAGGTATAAAGTACCATCTTTCTGCTGTTCACTGCCTGAAACTGAGTCATGGATTCCTGTGGACCAGCTCCACACACTCAGACACATGAAAGTGACATCAAAGGCCACCGCCTTTACTAGGCTGCAGATAAAACTGAATGCACGTTCCAAGGTGAGTGAAATATATTACACAAAGTGAAACCCTGCGTTAGTTTTTTATTCCATTCCCAACCACTAGCTGACTGTGAAGTTGGGGAATCTACCTGCTTCCGTTCCAGGAAGGCCTTGACCCTCCAGGCCTCAGCTACCCAGTGTCAGGGTCTGCACTGAAGCAAGAGATTTTGTACTTGATGTTATTTTCCTTAACTGATTGATCAATTAATTAATTTTGTAGTACTAGGATGAACCCCAGGGCCTCATGCATTCTAGGCAAATGTTCTACCATTGAATTTCAAACCGAGTGCTCCATTTATTTTAAATAACAAAATCAATGAACTTTCTGCTTAGGGAATTAATATAAGCTAATTGAAAAAAAATTAGAAAATTGAGAAAAATACAGACAAACATGAACTTACCTCAGTTCTAGAGACAGGCAGTGTAAAGATGTTAATATGTTTCCTTCTAGTCTTTTTTCTGCTCTTCTATATTTTATATGGTTGAGATAAGGTATATAGTTTCATGCTCTGCTGTTTTAAAACTACTTAACATTTTGTAAACCTATCTCCACAAAATTAAAGTTTTTCATAAACACATTTAAAGGTTTTCACATATAGCTATGCATTCATTTGGCCAGTCCCTGATTGCTGGATATTTGTTTCCAACTTTTTGCTGCTACGAATAACATGATATGCAATTTTTAATATAAAATTTGACCTATATTTCTAGCTTTTTCCTGTGGATACATGAATATTTTCCTGTGGAGATCATGAATATTTTATTTTTTGATAGAAGTTGTCCCACCGTTTTTTAGTGTGACAAATACAAACTTTGTTTATTTAATGGTTCTGGGTATCAAACCCAGAGCTTTGCATGTGTTAAGTACATATTCTACCACTAAGCTACATCCTCAGGCCCTACATACTCTTTCACCAGCAAGGAAACAGCATCTTTGTCATTACAGCTTGGATAGGTTTACGTACCATAAATCTTTTTTAGTCAAAATAATCCATGCATATTATTTTTTAAAGTAAAGATTATTGAAATGCACAATGAAAATGTCAGTCCCTGGCCCACTGTGCTCTGTCCTCCTGTTTGCCACACAGGGACCACCTCTCTTAACTTTGTAGCAATTGTATTAGGTACTTAGCTCCAAAAAATATGATTTTTCTGCCATTTCAATTTTTTAAATGCATCGTCCTGTCAGGTGTTCTATTGAATCTTCCATTTCCTCAAATATGTCCCTGCTGAAGTTCTTTATATTCCTGTTTTAAGATGAACCAGGAGCCAATCTGCTTGCTAAACAGATTTCTAATTAATCTTCTAGTTTTTAATTCTCTGCCTCTTTTCTGCCCCTTGGTGTCTGAGCCCAAAGGTGTGGCAGGGCCGGTCAGCTCTTACCCACTCTGCGTCCTATGGTAGAAAACATCTGTGGGCACAGGAAACTGTGTCTTCTCCCAATCTACCACACCAAACAGTGCCAACAGTAATTACGTTATGATGCCTTACCCTCAGGTAACCCATATTCCAGTGTTTTTCAACTAGGATGAGTTTGTCCCCCAGGAAACATTTGGCAATATATGCACATAGTTTTTGGTTGCCACACTGAGAGGGAAGGCTGCCATAAGCCTCTAGTGGGTAGACACAAGAGATGTGGCTAAGCATCCTACAATGCGCAGGACAGACCCAGACAACAAAGAATTATTTATCATTTTAGTAACTTCCAAGAGAGAGAAGACATGTATATTCAAGTTGACACCTTTACATTGCTCAGTCTCTTGGAGATTGTTCCTTCACATAAAATGTGATCAATAATTATAACTGTTATCAGGATTATTAGGATTAAATAAGATGATACACAAACAGGGTCCCCCTCCCAAAAGTTTTTTAAGACTAGTCAGAAATGCCAAGTATGATGGCCCATTCCTACAATCCCAGCACTCGGGAGGCGGAGGCAAGAGGACTGCTGCAAGTTTGGGGCCAGCCTGGGCTACATAGTGAGTTCAATGCCAAACTGAACTACATAGCAAGACCCTGTCTCAAACAAACAAACAGACAAACAAACAAACTAGTCAGAAGTTATAATTTAAAAAATTTTTGGTAGTTTGGTGAATTAAATAATTCTACCTTGTTTACATGTATGTGTCTTTTTACTAGCAAGGCTGAAGTTTAAAAAAAATGTTATAGAATTTGCATTTATTCTGCTCTGATTTATCTAAGTCCTTTGTTAAAATTTTATGTTCTATGCTATAACTCCTGTGCTCTGGCCTCACCAGTATGTGACTGCAAAATAGTCTTATTTATTTTGATACCAAATTGTCACTTTGAATCACTATATTTCAAGTAAATAAAAAATGTGCTACTTTCCTGGGGTTTCTCTTCCAGAGCTACTGCACTCCCCCGTTATTTGAATGCCTACTGTCCTCATCACTTGGCGCCCCCTGCTGGAAGAGCAGGAACTTGCATCACTGCAAACCAGAGCGGGCGCGTGCTCTCTGTGGCCATGGGAACTTCCCCACAGTCCCTTAACGGCTCCAACCTCTGATCTCCTCAGCCTCTCACACCATCCGGGTGTCCCGGATGGTGGTCACTGCTGTACAAGATAACCACGGCAAAGCCCTGCAGGCCTGGAGAGATGGGCCTCAGCCGGGCACTTCTGTCTGGCTTTTCCAGGACCCTCTTACTTTCACTGCATTTAGGGCAGCAATTGCCCAGAACATGGGTCCTCAAGACACGACTGTCCCATACTGGACAAGCCCCATACCTCAATAAATTAATAGATCCAAAGGCATAGGGGAGAACCTAGTGCCCATGGTGTGTTGGGGAAGATGATGTTGAATTACTCGTGATGGTGTGCTAAGCCCAGCCCTTACTGAGCTGATTGGTTCTATTCCACAAAGCCACCAACATTTTGGGCATTGTATGTTGCTATTTCAAATCATTACTTTTTGTTTGTCCAAGTATTATGATTTCCGAATGTTGCTACTGCTGGAGAAGGAGCAGGGGAATGGACAGGCTCAGCAGGCTCCATTCTAGCATCTTTAACCTGGCTTGAAGACAGTATACAAATCAGAAAAGAAGAACAAAAGGAGCCAAGAACATTTCTGCAGGACCAGGGTACTTTTCCTTGCTTTCCAGTGGCTGCCACTGAACGCCCAGTTTTCCCATTCCCGGAACCCCCACCACCCTCTTGTTCCCAATGCTTTCATTGATATTTTTAGCAGAGTTGAGTTACGAAAACCATCTCCTTGGTGATTTTTTATACTTGCTACAAATAGAAGTGTAGATTAGACTTTCAAATATGGATCAAACTATCTTCTCACCTCATTGACCTTGCAATGGAAGCCCTCTTTTGGAATGGGAAAGTTTGACAAAGGGGAAAGCGATTTCAAAGGCTGCAAAATCACTGCCTGAGGTTAGTCTCTGGAGCCAGTGTGAATCCTGGCAGTATTTCCTCTCCTGGATCTGCTCACATTACTTAACGCCCTGCCACAGGTGATGTTAATCACACCTATCCCGCAGGGCCGTGGTAAGGACTGCCTGCAGGAGGGAGTGTACTGTGCTTAGGATGGTCCCTGGCGATCACAATTTGGGTTCTATTCTTTATTCTTACATTCCCAGGGTCTGACAAAATGCCTGGCCCCAGGAGGGCCAATACATTCTTGTTGGTAATGTTGCTATTATCTCCACTGACTGAGTCACGCTTTGTGAAATCCTGGTGAAGACTTTCCAAGGCAGACGCCTCTGCCCTCACGGAAAAGTACAAAAGCCCAAATAGGTGCTCAAGAACTACTTCCACATTGCAGGCTTAGACTCAGCACAGAACAAGCTTCATAAGTTTCAGCCTTATCTCATAATAGCAAGGCCTTAATGTGATTATGGGAATCCTGATGCTTTTCAAGTGATGTCTAAATTTACAACTTCATTAAGATTTGTATCTTTTTTTCTCTTAAAGGTGAAAACCAAAAATCCGAGGGATGGAGTGTTCATGAGAAACTCCCCTCTCTGTGAGCGTGTACCTGCAGAGGGTCTGAGTTAGTGGAAATGATGGAGATATTCCAACACGTGCCCACTGGGCACCTTGCTTCATTCAGAACTGAGTTGCAGTTGGCCTCCGTGCAGTTATGTTTCTATTTGACTCTGAAATGAATGGGAGTCAACCAATATGTTGCAAGAGATTCACAATTATACTTCTAAACCACTGTTAGGAACTCACTTCTAACTCTGACTAAAGGGTAGGTTTTCTGTCCTATTTAAAATGGTTTACCATTTTTAAACCCAGGAGCAGGACTCTGATTAAAAGACAAGGTAGACAGTGACACTATCTGTCCTGTCTTTCTTCCCTCATGGCCCCTGGCCTGTGGTCTGGAACTAAATTTAAGCACTCAGTACATTTGATCCTTGACTTACTCTCTCTTTTCACTTGGTTCATATGTAATTGCTACCAAGGTCTCCAGGCATAGACAATGGAGGAGATGATAAAGGAACAGAAGAGAGCAGCAGGCCAATCTGCAGCAAGACTGTGGCCTTAGGATTAAGGACACTGCCTGTGGTTCCAACAGGATGTGCAGCCTTCAGAGAGATTGCAAAGCCGTTTCCTATGTTGCAGCCACACTTGGTTCATTGTGCTCTGCTGTGGTCTGAATGTCCAAATTCACACACTGAAAGCTAATCTCCAACGTGGTGTTAGTGAGAAGTGGAGACTTTAGAGTGCCTGGGTCATGAGGGCAGGTCTGTGATGGAACTGGTGGCTTTGTAAAGGAGGGCACTTCTCCGCCCACCTCCCTGTCACCACCCAAGGACACAGCCGGCAGCCGCTGTCCCTGAAGCAAACAGTGAGCCTCTCCAGACAGCAAGCCTGCTGGTACCTCCATCCTGGATGTTCCAACTCAAGAGACATGACCAATACATTCTGCTGTTTATGGATTAACCAGTCTAAAGTATTCTTGTTATAGTTGCCCAGATAAACTAAGACAGGCTGCTGTAACAAAATACCATGCACCGGTAGCTTATAAAAACAGAAATGTATTGCTTACAGTCCCAGGGCCTGGGAAGTCCAAGACCAGGTGCTGCTAGATTTGGCATCTAATCAAGGCCCCTTCCTCACAGAGGATGCCTTCAAGCTGTGTCACCACCTAGAGGGGGTGAGTAAACTTTCCTTATAAGCCTGTCTATGAGAGGGGAGCTCTCTTTGCCTAACCACCTGCCAAAGGCCCCACCTACAAAAAAACCACTTGGGGATTAAGCTTCATCATATGAATTTCAGGGGGTCACGGCCCTAGAAACTAGCACATTGAATTCACATCTTATGTTCCTCGTTAGACACTGAGACTATTGTATCGGAGAGCGTTACTAAGCGTCTTCCATCAGCTGTATCCCCTGCACCTTGGAGGGAGCAGATCCTTGGGAAAGCAATGCTCGCTGACCATGTTAAAGGGTGGATGAAAGAATCCGTTCCTTAAATAAAGGAGAAACGAGAGCACACTGCCCCATCTTCTCTTCCTCTTCTTCCCCAGCCTGTCACACCTGGGTGTGTCACTGTTGCTGGCCACCAGCCTATTCTGCCCTGGCTGCTGAGCCCAGCTGTCAGTTCCTGATTGAGGTTCCCACGTGCCAGGGATCTCAGGCCTCTCTGGTGGGTGTAGAGGTCATGTTTTCAGGTGTTGCTTCAGAAGTCAGCACTGGCACCCCCATAGTCTTCCTCTCCTTCTCCCCTGTGTCCTCTGCATGTCTTCTTGGCTGCCTGTCAGCAGCCTGGGCACACAGTTAGTTCCCCTGCTCCACACTGAGCCAGGCCCAAGCTTTCACTCCCCTGAGGATGAAGTCTCGTCCCCACACCCGTGCTCCTCCCCTTTGTCCACCCAGTGGAAACCCAGGGTGCAAGACTCGCCATGGGTGTGTCCCCCAAAGCTGATGTGGTGGAAACGTAATTCCCAGAGCAACAGAGTTGAGAGGTGAAGCGATACGGGTCTAATGAGGGCTCTGCTCTTTTGAACTGATGTCTTTATCAACAAAGTGAGTCATCCCAAGAGGGTTTTTATAAAAGTGAATTTAGCCCCTTCTAGCGCTCTCTTGCCATGCTATGCTTTCTGCCATTCTAGTGTGCAACAAGAAGGCCCTGACCAGATGCAGCTCCTGCTCTTGGATGTATCAGCCTCCAGAACCATGAGCCAAGTGAGTTTCTGTTCATTACAAATTACTCGGCCTCCAGTATTCTGTTATGACAGCAGAAAACAGACCGAGAGAGGACCAGTCTACAGGTATAGAACCTACTCTTACATCCAGCTTGCTGTGCCTCCAAATCCCCTGATCCTCATTCAAAAGCAAGGGACAGGCCAGGGTTCCCACATCCTGTTCTGTTGCCAACGGGGCCTGCACTCCTGCCCTGCTGCCCCTGTACACTCAGACCTCTGGCTGCCACCTGCCGTCTGCCTGCCCCTGAAGAATGACACCTGTAGCATCTCAGCTCCAGCTGCTCCTTCTCCCTAACGGAAACTCTGAGTCTGCGCACTGGTTGTGTCCACACTCGCCCCACCCTTCAGGCAATGTGGCTCCTACTTACCTCCTTGTCCCTGAACAGTCCTCTCCTGTGGTCAGGCCATTTCCCCAACCAGGTGCCAGGCCGTGGCCTCCTCCCTGCCCCGTCCCATGCTCCTCTACTCACCCATCCTGACTCAGCCTCAGCTTCTGTGTTTGATGATGCTGCAGGTGAGATCCCAGGGCACCCCAGAGATTAGGCCCAGTGAGTATGGCCTAATGCATTAACATGTGAATTAGAGGTTGGAATTTTAGGGGTTTGTCCACTTACATAATCTGAGGCCCCTGTGCATTCATTCATGGGATAAATTCGTATAGATTTGATGGGGGTTGTACAAAGGAACAAGAAACCCTGAGGGACCTCTCCTATGGAAGTACATGGGCCTCTGCTTGGCTCTGTTCGGTTCAATGTTTTCATTAGTGGCCACATTGTATAGACCTAATAAAAGTGCTAGGGAGGATATGATTATCGAATTGTAAACAACAGAATAGAAGAATTATTCATATCCCTCAGAATCCACTAATTCTGAGGTGCACATTTTAATGTCTAAAATCAGATGTATCATACAATCAGTTGCATGTCATAAAGATAGTTTGCTTGAGAGTTGAGGATTTAGTTCAGTGGCACCGCGCCTGCCTCGCAAGCACAAGGTCATGAGTTCGATCCCCGTTACTAATAAAAAGATAGTTTGCTTGGCAATATTATTTCTTCTTTGTGGTGGTTATTTGTGTGTGTGTTTGCAGGGATTAAACTCATGTACTTCACACTGAGCTACACCCTCAGCCCCTTTTGATTTTTTATTTTGAGACAGGATCTCACTAAGTTGTTAAATTTCCTGGGAAGGACTCAAACTTGCAATCTCCCTGCCTCAGCCTCTGAGACTTGAGGCACCAAGTGCACCTTGCAATTAAAGGAGTCTTCTGTTTGATGAATGTGGTATATTGTTTGATGTAACCCAAACCAAAGACTATCAACAAGATAGAATAAATGGGAGAGACTTTAACAAGATGGAATTTTGTGGTGATAAGCAATATAGTCCTGCACTTAAGTTCAAAAAAATCAACCGCACAAGTAAAAGATGAAGATAAGCTGGCTTAAACTCAGTTCCTGTCACGGTGGCAGGAATAGGGTTGAGCAGACAGCTAACACAAGTCAATAGCAATGTTGCTGTCCAACGACCTAATTCAATTGTAGACTGTGTAACAGAAATACAGTGCTCCCATACTGGCAGAAATATTTCCCTGTCATTTTCTTTGGTCAGATGGAGTTGAACTACTTTACTGCCACATGTTAAGAAATGGGAGCATTGCTTTTATTGAAATTGTACTTCAGAGTTAAGATCGAGCTCTACAATAAGAGATGACTTTATAAGAAATGAATTCAGTAAATGTGATGTTAAATTTATCATAAGAAAATTGTTGGATGCATGCTTCTCTGGAAAAATCCAGGGGAAATTTTTCTTTCATTTCCAGGTCTAGGACAGCTGTTTGTTCTTCTGGAGACTGCATTGTATAAATGTCCATATTTCCCTTTTTTGCCTTGGCTGACAGAAAGTTCAAAAGGCAAATTTGGGACACACCTGGTCAAGTTTAGAGATCTGTGGACATGGACATATGTTTAGTCAGTACACCTACCTTGGGTCAATATTTCCCACATCTCTTTTCTCTTCACTAATATTTCCCCCATTACTTTTATTATCCTACTGTGTCAATTTATGCTATTGCAAGCTCCTTTAAGTCTTTTTTGAATACACTGGGACTGTGAAAGAATAGACACCAACATAACTAAGTGGAAAGTGGATGCATATTCAGAGGAGAGCAACTGGGAAGAGAAGTGATGATGAAATTGCTCCCGAGAGATTTGGCTATGGGAACTTGAACTATTTGGAAAACAGAAGACCCATTGGGAAATTAGAACAATCTTACAAATGTTTACAGGCCTACTTTACTAGGAAGATATTGAATTTATTCTGTGTGACTCTCAGTAAAATCAGTGAAGGTTAGAAAGTATTTTTTCTTGATATAAAAGAAAAGCTGGTTCAAGATTCAAGCTCCCCCAAATGAGGGTGAAGCCTCGTGAGAACACAGGCTCCCTATTTCCGGAGGTGCTCCACGTGAAGCTGGGTGACCATCTGTCAGGCATGTGAAAAGTGGGATTCCTGATGCATCTCGGAAGTCCGCTCCGCCTGTGACTCAGCATTCTGTGAAACGGAAACTGGGGTGAGGGAAGAAGACACCTGCTGAAGGAAGAGGGGAGGGTGTCAGGAACCTTGCCCTTGTGGGGTGTGATTCAGGGAGAGTTGCTGCTTCCAGGGAGGGGACTTTCTTCTAAGCACCCCACCCCCGCCGAGGCTGAAAACAGCACAAAGAGAAATCTGGAACACAAATGTGAACACTGAGAAGCACAAGCCTCCAACCAGCCCTCCTGTTCTCTGCAGTCCTCTCGATCCGGGGACAAGTATGTGGCAGTCTTGGTTTCCCGGGGATCCTTCATATTCTCTTTCCATGGTGCAGATTCCACCCTCCACTCTGATTGGCCAACAGTGACCTCATTGTCTGCTCACTTGCTTAGACAATCCCGCCTGCCCTCTGCGCCAGCTTCCCTTCTTTCCCAGTTTCTCTGACTCCAAAGTGACAGAGTCCTTCCCTGGCTGTGTGCTCCCGCCCTCCAAGTTCACAACTCCTCATTGTCCTCAACCTGATCTCCTAGGGCTTTCAGTTGCTTCTTTCTGACATCATTAGCCATGCAGATTTATGCAGCAGCACTTCTCTCTGTCCTTTATCATCTTCCCCGCTGCGTCAACATTCAACGTTTCCCTTTCTTTCCACTCTGCTTTTAGCAGATCTTAATCCCAACTGCCTCAAACACACTCACAGTGTGGTGGAACAGCTGGATGTGGGGAGCACAGGACACTCCCAAGGACACATGGATCTGATGGAGGGGACAGAAAAGCACCGGAGCCCCAGGCCCAGCTGCTGAGGATTTGGTTAAGAGTAGGAGAGGAAGAGTAAGCAGGCCCACCAGCCCCAGCTAAAAACAGACCTGGCCTCCTGAGACTGTCCCTTGGGTGAGGGCCCTCTTCCTGTCTCTCCATTCCTACCATCTTAACAAGCAGGCCATACCACCACACGGTGGCTTCCTTCTCCATCGAGGTGGCTCAGAATGTTCATCTTTGTTGGATTTTGAGGCACAAAGAAGAGGAGGAGGAAGGAGCCCACAGCGTGATCTGTCCCCTCTGCACCCACCTCTGAGGGTGTCCAGGCCCCAGCCAGCAGGCTCTATGGGCTTTGAAATAGTTTACAAGCTGAGAGCTCAGAAGGGTGGAACTCAGCCAAGGCCATAAACTTTGTTCAAAGTGCTGTTTATGGTTTCTGGTGAAGGGCAGGCATGACTTCCTGGACCTGGGCCTGCCCGTTTGTTACAGAGCTGTCCCACCGAGGCTCTGTGCAGCCCTCTCTCACAGGCAGGTGGGCGGGCATGAGTGGGGTGGAGCTGCAGACCAAAGGTGAGCAGATCTGGACCCTGGGGTCCTCATGCTCCAGTGGTTCACACACCCTTGTCATCGTGAGTGTCGCACACCTAAGCCTTTAAACACTCAGATCTTCCCATGCCCAGATCTTGACACAGCCACACTCTGGCACACTGAGATACCCAGCTCCTCGCACATCTGGGCCCTTGCACACTGGAGCCTCACACACTCAGCACCTGGGTTCTCACACATTAGGCGCTCACACACCCAGGATTTCACACATCTGGGGTTCTCACACGCTCAGACCCTGGAACACCCAGATCCTCACACACCCAGGTTCCTACACGTGGAGCTGTCAGACACACACAGACGACAAGGAATCACAAAGCAGGCACATAAATCCTATCAGAGGTGGACCTTCAGGAAAGGGTGAAGGGCCTTCCCTGCCCCTGTCCCCGGTTGTTTACTGGGGAAATGATATGCAAATGAACTTAAGAGCAGTCTTGTGGGAAAAATACCACAAAATATTAAGTCCATTGGGCAGGAAGAGGTATTTGCATGTGTGAATACATCTACCCAGCCGTCCCCAACATTTCCCGCACCAGGGACCAGTTTCATGGAAGACAGTTTTTCTATAGCAGGGGGTGAGGTGGGAGCGGGTAGGGGTGGTTTTGAGGTGATTCAAAGGGGCAGGCAACTTAGATCCCGCTCTGTGCCCAGTAGGACTTGTGTTCTGGTGAGAATCTAATGCAGGCAGAGTTCAGGATTATGTGAGTGGCAGGAGCAGCTGTAAATACAGACGAGGCTTTGTTCACTTGTCTGCCGCTTAGCTCGTGCTGTACAGCCTGCCTCCTAACAGTCCACAGACTGGTAGTGGGCTGTGGCCCAGGGCCTGGGCACTCCTGGATATGCTCCAAATGTAAGTGCTGTGCCAGCAGGTATCTAAATAAAATCGTAACATTTCTATTTAAAAACAAGTTAGGGAACCTATCTTAGTCCCCTTTACCTATGAGAAAGCTGCTTCCACCCTAAATTCACTCCCATGTATTCCCCAGATGTCCCTTAACCCTGCCAGTCTTCCCTGGTTGGCACAGCCACTGGGGCCAGCTGCTGCTTCCAGCCACTGGTGGCTCCATCACAAGTCCCCTCAACCAGCCCCTGGAACCACTTTCTCCGAACCTGTACCTCAAGCTGGACACAGCCCCTTCCCTTCGTTCCCAACCATGACAGCAAAGATCAGGCTGTTAACATTCAACTAAATCCTTACGAAAGCCCGGGTTAAGGGGATTACAGCACATTCCTAAAGATAACAAACCTCAGTCAAGTAGAGAGGAACACAGAATTCATAAGCAACCTCAGTAGATGCCACCAGAGCCTCAGCTTATCACCTAACCTTTCTCTCCTTGCATCTGAGGCCGAATTCACATGCAGCCTACACAGAGTCCCTCACTCCAGCACCCCTGCAAAAGCCTGGGTTCCACCTCTTACACTACAGGGAAAGGAAGCTCATTCTCCTCATCCAGCTCCAGCCTCATTTCCCGTCTCAGGCATTATCTCCTCCCAGCAATCGGCAGTGGGGTGGTTCCCTCATTTTAGGACCATAGATCCTCTTATACCCAGATCCTCACAGGTCCTGGCCTGGTCGTCCAAGATCCTGGCTTTGGGCTCCTCCATCTGTTCACCTTTAATAACCTTTTCCTTCCATTCCATTCTTAGTCACCTCACACCTTGTCGCCACCATGAATAGAATGAGCTCTGGAAGTTCCCTTTCCAAATTTTAACCAACCCATGAAAAGTAATGGAAGGACCTTAAAGGAAAGAAATAGATGCTGCATAACTCTAACTATATGGTTCTCTGGAAAAGACAAAACTTTGGAGAGAGTTAAAGGGTCAGTGGTTGCCAGGGATTTGGGAAAGGGAGGGATGAATAGGGCGGCAAGATTATTTTGTGTGACATCACAACAATGGTGGATGCCTGTCATTATACATTGGTCAAGACCCACAGAACACACAACACTGAGAGTGAACCCTAATGTAGACTGTGGACTTTGAGTGAGAGCAATGTGTCAGCGTAGGTCCTCAGTGATAACAAATGCACCACTCTGATGGGCTAAGATGACACCGGTGGAAATTGTGCACATGTAGGGCAGGGGCTAGATGGAAAAAAGTCTTAGAAAGAATCCCAACTAACTTCCTATCCTTCTAGTTCACTTTTGGCTGTGATACTTTGATTACATTAAGACATGTCTTGCCTTATTCTTTATTCTTCAGTAGCCTCTCCTGTCTTCACTGCACTTCCCATCTAGCTGACTCCAAGTCCACCTGATAAACACAAAAGTATCTCTTGCAGATACTTTCCATCCTCTGCTTCTTTCTCTCTCAGAAAAAAAACCCTACCTGACAACCTAGGTAACTGCTTTCCTGCCTCATTGTCCAGTATTTCTACAGATAATATTTCTAGAAAAAATTTTCACCAGCTGACCTATGCATTTTGATGTGATGACCACAAGCCAAACAGGGCTGCTCAGTGTTGTCCTGCACACCTACTGTTTCCCAGCCTCTGGACGTGAGTGGCCCGTATCTTCTTGTTCTCACCCAGATTTTCAGCATTTTCCACCACCACACCCTTCTCAGCTGGTGAGCTCATTGCATACTTTATGGAGAAAATAGATGCATTGAGGTAGGAATGCACTTATCTTCCCATCACTAAATCTAACATTCCTGCATTTTCAACAACCTCTTCTTCAAGGCAGGTAAGTGGGTTGAAATTTCCTTCCCTAATCAGAGACAAGCCCTGGTTTGAGATCTAGACCTCATCCTCTCCCTCTCCATCTCATGGACGTGGGTCCTCCAGAGATCACTGACACTTCAGCCACCAAGAAAGATGCTCACCATCAGTAGCCATCAGAGAGATGCTCATCAAAACCACAAGTTGCCACATCAAACCTACCAGATGACTCTAACTGAAAAGGCAGATAACACAAAAGAAGAAACTGAAGCCCTCCTTCACTGCTGATGGGAATGTAAAATGGTGCCACTGTTTTGGAAAACAGTCTGGCAGTTCCTCAACACAAATTAAACACAGGGCAAGGCCCTGGGTTCAATCCACAGCACTGAAAAAAAATTTAAACATAGGGTTACCATATGAGCCAGCAATTCCTAGCTATCTAGCCAAGAGAAATGAAAACCTGTGTCCACTCAGGAACTGTAAATGGAGGTATAGAACACATATTTATTCAAAATAGTCAAAAAACAGAAACAACCTGAATATAATTAAATTGATGACTGAAAAAACAAAAATGATCTATCTAGGTAATTAATATTATTTTGAAATAACAGAAATGAACTAATACATGCCACAGCATGAACTTTGATAATTAAGCAAAATGAAAGAAGCCATACAGTAAATCTATAGAAACAGGAAGTGATCAAGGGTTGCTTTGCGATGAGGTCTTTGAGAAAGACGTGGAGAGAGTAGTAATGGGTATGCAGTTTCTTTCTGAGATGATGAGATGTCCTAAGATTAATTGTAGTGATGGCTGTGCAATTATCTGAATAAACTAAAATCTATACATCTGTGCACTTTAACTGAGTGAATTGTATGGCATTAAATTATATCTCAATAAAACTGTTATTTTAAAAAAAACAGAATTCTCCTTTGACCCTTCATTCTTGTCTATCTGCTACCCAATGCTTTGTTCTCTTTCATAGTCAAACTTTTTGAGAGTTGTTTTTTATCTGCTGTCTCTACTTTTCTTACTTTCATTCATCACTTGTCATAGCATCATTTATTATTCTGTTGTTATAAATTAGTCTTTATTTATTTGGGGACCACAGATGCAGAGCTGAGTTACTCATACTTTTCATCTTATACTATGTTGGGGGTTTTTTTGTGTTTTTTTTGGTACTGGGGATTGAACTCGGGTCCTTCCGCTTGTGAGGCAGGCGGCAGAACCACTGAGCTAAATCCCCGGCCCTCATCTTATACTATGAACAAGGTGCCTCGTGTTTTCTTTTCTCCTCTTCATTCCTGATCACAACTATTGTTTACTTCCCCACCACATAGACACCCATTCCAACATATTTTGCCTAAGTTCCTGATTATGCATTGTTTTTGGAAAACAATGCATCACATCTGTGTGTTTCCAGCACACACAAATGATACAGTGTTATATCAGCCTCAGACAGTGTGCCTAGCCAGGGTACAGGCTGGAGTCCCAGTCTGCCAGTTACTCACCACTTTAAAGTTGGCATGTAAGGTGCAGTTTCCATTCCAGATGTAATAATGAGGACACATTCAAAAACCATACATAAGAATTTATTATGAGTTTTCTGTGTGCCTGGCACTGCTCCAGGCACCAGGGGTACAGACAAAAATCCCTGCCCTCACAAAGCTTATCTACAATTGCTGTAAAAGCCAGGCGTCATGATGCACTCCTGTGATCTCAGCACTGGAAAGGCTGAGGCAGGAGGATCACTGTGAGTTTGAGGCCAGCCTGGGCTACACAGTGAGTTCAAGGCCAGCCTGAACTATGTAGTGAGACACTTTCTCAAACAAAACAAAACAAATTGCTCAACGAATGAAATAAATTAGAAAATCCTATTGGCATTTTGTTTTATTCTATTTTTGACTCTTCCACTCATTACAGTTTGAAACATCCATGTATGTTTGGATATATATCCCCACCTTCCCATTAAGGCTGGTAATGTCCCATAGTTTGCATCCACCATGTTCTACTTGCTTATTCTCTAGTGATAGAAACCTGGGTTGAATGAGAAGAAAATACAGAAACAAGAGTATTTACAATAAAAGGCAGGCAAAACATTACAGGCAAAGAGGTACAAAGGAGTCAGTCTTTAGAACTGATATTTCAAATAATAAACACAACAGACGTTTAAAGAAAATATACAAAGTCATCAATGTTACCAAGCTTTTGTCTATCTGTTCATGATGGGAAAAGATCATTTGTACTTTTCATATGATCAACCTACCCACCAATGTCCTTACAAGTCTTCAGACATCAGCATTGCAAACGGCAGGGGCAGGGTTGTATTTCTTAGTCCAGCAGGCACCTATGGTGTACACTTAAAGCTTTCATTTATTTGAGTGAACAGAATTAGATAACACCATCATCCATCATAGCTGTTATTGCTGTTTATCTCAGCATCCAAAATGTCCTGTCCCGAGATGGTGGGATGTGATGTATGCATTCATAATGGCCTCGAGACAAAGGATCATGTGGCTTCCATAGTTGCTTCCAATTTGCGCCCCAGTAGTGCGATGTGCACTGCGAAGCACGTCTCCTCATAAACCTGTGGACGAGCTTCTCAGTAAAATTGCTCAGGAGCAGGAATTCTGGGGCATAGAATAAATGATATTAGTAATATAATTTATATAGTATTTAAATATATTAAGTATCCAGTAATAAGTTGAAAAGGTGGCAGCAGAAATACATCAGAATATATGTTGTGAAAGAAAATGGAATATATGCTCCAATAAAAAAAGATTAGTGTTTGGAATATAGCTCAGTGGTAAAATGCTTGCTTAGCATGCATGAAACCCTGGGTTTGATCACCAGGCTGATTAAAAGAAAAGCTCAAAGAAACAAAGATTATCAGATTGGTTGTACTAAAGTATTTTGGATACATCACTTAACTAAGGCTAGATAAAGGAAAATATGTAAATATCATATTACAAGCTGCAAAATGTATCCTTCATAAAGATGAAAAATTCAATCATTAGGAAGATAAAAAATTTTGAGTTTTCATCCATCTATAGCCTCAAAGTGTATAATGCAACAACTGACAAATATAAAACAAGAAATAATCAAACAATAATAGTTGAAGTTGTTTTTAAATTTTGTTTTATTGATATATTTTAGGTATACAATATAAAGACATTAATCATTGGAAATTTGCACCTTTATGTAATCTCTCTTGGTTATTATATTTCCCCCCTTCCCTGCCCTCCCTTCAACCTCTCCAACCCTCCCTATTTACAAAGACTTTGTTTCTATTTTTTCATTTTCTCATATTAATTCCATTCCTTTCTTTCCTTTCCCCTACCCCTCCCACTTCCCCTTCCCCTTTGC
>NW_004624772.1:12525539-12543473 GCF_000247695.1 Heterocephalus glaber
GCATGTTGAGGCGATATTATTAAGTGAAATAAACAGGACACATGTGTAAATACCAAATAGTTTCTCTAGTGTGAGAAACTGAAAGTGTAAATAAGGGCTAAAAGGTATAATAGATAATGTGAAATAGGAAGAAAAGGGGCAAAGGGGAGGGGGAAGTGGGAGGGGTAGGGGAGGGGAAAGAAGGGAAAGGAATTAATGTGAGAAAATTTAAAAAATGGAAACGAAGTCTTTGTGGATGAGGAGGGATGGAGGGGTTGAAGGGAGGGCAGGGGAGGGGGGATAAAATAAAAACCAAGAGAGTATGTACAGGTGCATATCTCCAATGATGAATGTCATTATATTATATTGTACACCTGAAATGTACTGATAAAAGGATATACAAAAAAATAAAAAGAATAATAATAATAAATCAGCATGGATGACCATGTACGTACCACACGGCTATGCAAGGTTGTGAGGCTGTTTTGTCTAACTGTGACTCCAAAAAGCTGATAAAGACAAGCAGCTCTTCAGCCCTAGGGCTGCAGCTCCAACTCTCATATTCTGATGCTGCCCTGATGC
The DNA here is from genome assembly GCF_000247695.1 of Heterocephalus glaber. The sequence goes on from NW_004624772.1 coordinate 12,526,101, forward strand.
TGGAAATAAAAGTTGATTCCTCCTTTTTTTTGTAATCTCGGCTCAATGTGTGTTCTTTTCTTTGGGAACCTCACCTGACTGGACCTCCCTTCAGCCCACCGGCCCAACACCTCGGGACACACACAAACCATGTCCAAGCCATAGCAGCACCTTAGCAAGGATAATGCCTTTTGCAGTGAAATGATAAGACAGAAGAAAAGGACTTTGAGCTTCTAGGAGTGGCAAATTGTGACCAGTATAGACCATAGTACAGTGATCAATCCTCTCATTCTAGATATTATGCACCTATTGATGCCATAGTTTTAAGGATGATAGTGTGCATGGCATCAGAAGCAAGTATTGACTGATGCCAAATATAGGTAATGGAGGGACAAAAAAGAGGAAATCAGTTGTCTTTTAAAAAGCAAAAGCTATTAAATCATTTTTGTGAAATGTTTGTTATTGATGTCTAGTTGTCACACAGCACAATAACAGCTGTTGTCAAAACCTGAAGGGCTGCCAAGCAAATGAAGGATTTGTCAGATTACATTTGCCATGCATTGGATTTGACAACATCAGTTAACTCTAGATAAGTGGTCTCAGTCTTCATCATGCGTGGGCTCATTGTGTTCGTAACAGATAATTTCTGAAGGCTCAGTGATTTAACACAATGAAAGTTTATTTCTTTACTATTCAATGTGGGACTCCTGTATGCGTGGCTGGCTGTGTCCTAAGCAGTTTGAAGGATCTGGCCTCTTTCCCTGCCATTGTCAATTTTCAAAGCTGCCCTGGGGATGAGGGTTGAGGGGGGAGCTATTAAATTTAATTAGCCAGAGGGAGAAAGAGCATGGCTGGTCATCCAGGGGAAGATTTTAGGGCAACGTGTGGGTGTGAAAGACTTCATTTCTGCCTGTAATACTTTGGCTAGGACTCAGTCACAGACCACACTAACCACAGAAAAGCTAGGAAATATAGTTGTTGGAGCTCAGAAAATGATACTTTCAAGTATGCTTTGACAGGCTGAGCACCTTGAGTTACAGGAAATTGGAAGCTTTTCATAGGTGCCTTAGAATCAGTCTCTAACTTTCCCCTGTTTCTTCTCATTAAGCAGGAGGAGAGTGCTATCCGAAGTTTCCTTATCTGATTGAAGGAAGTTCTTCTAAAAGAAACACAATTATCTTAGACTTCCTCTCTAAAATCTCATTAACCAGGGAAGATAAACTCATAGAAAAGAAGACTAAAAAGTCTCCGCCTTTTATACTGAATAGTCATCTATATCATCTATTCTTCTAAATACTGTCACCTGTGAGATTTTGTATACTCAGACACCTTTGTTTGAAGTGGGTAGCTTGTTAACATCTCCCCACAGCCCTAAGGAAACTTGCCCCAGGCCACAGTCTGTTCCGTGAAGCACATTCTTTGCTTTTAAAAATCATTTACTACCCCTCTAAAATGACCCCCACCCACCCATTCCCCTTCCCTCTATGAAAAGAGTATTTTAGTTTTAACCATCTGGCCCTTTGCGTTTCAGATTCTGATATGAACTATTATTTGAAACTCATTTCACAGGCAAGTATGGCTCCTATGTACATGTACCTACTAATAGATTTGTATGCATTTTCTCCTGTTAATCTATCTGTTGTCAGTAATTTTTTTCAGCAGAATCAAACCTCCAGAGGAGGAGGGGAAATTCCTTTCACTTCTACATGTGGCAGACCACCATGACCAAAGTTAGAGCAGGCTGCCATATGGAGCAGGCATTTCCCCCTCATAATTGGCTATAATGTTCTTCGGGCTGGACCAAAGCCTACATGACTCACAGTGAAGGAGGAAACAGTGAGAACCCCAGACAAGTAACCCTTTAACACAAAGATAGAAGCAAAAAGTGACTTTTAATGATGCTGGCAGCTCAGCAAGTGACTCCTGTCAGTCTCAAGAGCCCTGAATAGAAGTTTTTTGCTTCCTTATATACCTCCTTTTATATCTACTAAGCTTAATTCCACTGGAGTTTCCCTGGGAATACAGCAAGCAGGATTTACACAAAGCAGAGGAGTGGAGGGTGGGGGGAGAGCTAAGAGTTCTGTCAGGACTTTCTGAGTCTGTTATGCTTGTTTGGTGACAGATTACAGAAGTTGTCATGGCTACTCAGGTACATTCTACAAAGAGCATAGTTACCTAATTAACCCATAGCTGCCTAATAACACAGTTAACCCATAATTACACATTCCATATGGAGGGAGGTTTCCTCTCTCAAGAGGAGCAAGTCAGATGGCGCTATGGGCTCATACAGCTTCTGTGCCAATGGCTGCTGTGGTGATCTAAGTCTTGATCTGTGAACCTGCAGGGCTCCTAGTGAGATAACACTGTAGCCAAAGACCATGGGGCTCCAACCTACATTCCATCCCCAGTCAGATGATATCATTGGATGTCACATGACTCCCTCTACCCTATTCTTCCCCATGCCTGTGTAATAAATAAATACCGATGGACCTGGTTGTTTGTGGTCCTTGCCACATGTTCAGCCTCATCATCACATGTTCGGTGTGACCCATCCTAGATCCTCGATATCTGTTTAAGTCTTGTTTCTGTGTCTTTCTTTTGCCTTGCAGCAAATTGGGGCTCAAGGCCAGGGACACTATACTACATAGTCTATGTCTGTGTGTAAGAAAAAGAATCTATTTCTTGGCCCCTAACAATCCTATGTGGAGGTTCTTGGATGGGGACCAACGAACATCTCAGTATTGTCCTGCAAATAATAATATGTGGCCTGAAAGGGGCTTAGGGAACTCCAGGGGTCTATGGACCATACTTGGAGACTACTGACCAAGGACATCAATTGACCATGGGTGAACTTAACTTACAAAACTCCAGTATGACAATAAAAGAATATACAGTTATCTTTTGCCTTTAAATATTTCACATTCAAGGTTCATTATGGTTTGGGTCTAAAATGTCCTCCTAAAACCTCATATGTTGAAGGTGTGGTCCCCAATACAGCAGTGTTCAGAGTGGGGACTCTGAGGGGTGATTGGATCATGGGGTCTCTGACCTCATCGATGCATTAATCTTTTGGTATATTTATAAATTAATGCACTATTGAGAGATGGTGGAAACGTTAGGAGATGGAGCCTAGTTAGAGGAAGTAGGCCACTGGGAGGTGCCCCTGAAAGTTATATTTTAGCCCTGGCCCATTTCCTCTTTCTTCTTCCTCTCCTCCTCTTCCTCTTTCTCCTCCTCCTCCTCTTCCTCTTCTTCCTCCTCCTCCTCTTCTTCTTCCTCCCTCTCTCTTTCCCTCTCTCTCCTTCTTCCCCTCCCCTCCCCCTCCCTCTCCTTTCTCCCCCAGCAGCCATGAGACGAGTAGCTTTGCTTTATCACATCCTCTGCCTGCCATGATATTCTGCATTGCCACAGGTATAAAAGCAACAGAATTAGCCAACCAGGACCAAAGCCTCTGAAACTATGAGCCAGAAAAAAAAAATCTTTCCCCTTTATCAGTAGATTTTCTCAGATATTTTGTCACAGTGACAGAAAGCTGAGTACTACAGTGCTAAAATGCACTTCTGCAGTTCTCATCCTTCCCCAGGCTCAATCCTAAATTTGAAAGGCTGCACATGGCTTCGCCCTCTCTATGTCAAAGGCTCATACAAGTGACCGTGAAAAGGGCAGTTGTGCTTCTCAGTCCTGGGCCCATCTGGATGCTGTGCACATGTCTGTGGACACTCACTCCTTTAAGTTCAGAATATGAGTGCCTCAGGCCAGATCTCAGCTGCCGTCCCTGCTAACTCGCTTCTCACTAATCCTCATTAGCAGTGATGATCCACACAGGAGTGGTCATGTTATTCTCTAATGCCTAGCAAGAAGTCCACCCAACATCCCTCCGGCCAGCATCCCTTCTCCTGGGGTTGCCTGACAGGCACTGCCCTGCTGCTCAGCCCAAACAAATTGGTCCAGTCCTCTCCCTCGCCATGCAGTGGCCTGGGCAGATAAATGCCTCCTTAGATCATGCAACCCTCTGTATCCTTCCTCATGGCTGTGAGGCACAGGTACATCTGTGCAATTCCAACATCCATGCAATTCTTCCATGACAATTCGATTTCAACCTGTCCCTCCAACTCTTTGTGGTAGGTGGAAGACAGAGGTAGCTGTCAGAGCCTAGGCACTGTTGGCAGCATTCTTTCCCTGCCTCTCTTGCCACTCTTCTTTCTCTACTTGTGTCTCTGGACTTGAGAGGGACCCTGAGGTGGAAACATGCGCTGGGCTTCTTTTCAAGTCTCTTTGGTCTCACTAGAGGTGGTGCCACCTTCTGAAGCCAAGTATCAAGCACCTAACTGGACATGGTGGTTCCTGCCTGCAATCCCAGCACTCAGGGAGGCTAAGGCAGAAGGATAGCAAGTTTGAATTCAGCCTCGGCAACTTAGAGATAACCCTGTTCAACACAGAAAAGCAGGGCTAGAGTTGTTGCTCAATGTGAAGACCTTGAATTCAGTCCTCAGCACTGGACAAAGAAATCCGGCATCTTTTACACAGGCCTTGTCCTTACCCAGTGACCCTGCTCTGGGGCAAACGACAGCCTTGTCTCAATATTCAAGTATGAGTGGTGATAGAAGAGAAAAACAAAACATTCTAGATAGTGTCTGGAATTATTTGTCTGCTCTGTACTAAGCTATGTACAAATAAAGTAAGTAGTTTCTGGGCAGTGATTATACTTTAAGGGCCCTTTGAAAAAGAGAATAACTTATTCCATTTTCTTCCACAGGTGTGGCTTTAAAATGTGTAGTTTTGGGTACCTTCTAAGAGGTTTATGGGAAGAACTAAGCAGTATCTGAAAACTCACTGTAAAGGGAGAAGAGAAGAGCTGAGAACTTCTAGGCCATTTTTGTCTGGAAGATTATTTTCTTCCCATCCCAGTTCCTGTCCTTGGCTGCTGTTTTGCCTGGGCCCAAGAAGACCTTTTTTCTCCATGGCTGTGCTTCTCATGCTCTTCCTTAATCTTGACAGGACCACTGGGCAAAAGAAATCCTGGCGTCAATTTCTCCTCTGCACGGTGAAGAGTCACTGGCATTAACAGGAGGAAAAGGCACACAAATTAATATTTGTGGGGCATTACAGAAGAGTAAGTATCTAACAACTCAGTGAGTCTGAGAAATTATATAACTTTCCTCACAGGAGAGTGGGAAATGAAGGATGTAGTCAATTTTGAGGGGTAGTAAATGATTTTTAGAGAATTTAGAGAAACAGACAATGGTCTCAGATAAGAGCCCTCTCATTCTAGGTGGTGACAGGTTGAGGAGAGGTGAGGGTTGGCGGTGGGCCTTCAGGGGTGGAATTGCTCTGTGAACAAAGGTTATTGCATTATGCAAGCATAAACTTTCTCAGATATTTCTCAGATGAATCTGTGAAACGTCTGTGTGACTGTGTTGGAAGGTTTTCAGCCTTTTCTCTGACAGTATTTCCTGGTTATGTGATGAGCTTCGCAGGGGGTGAGGGTTATTGCATTTCTTTTGGAAGAAGTTCCCTCAGTCAGATGAGGGAACTTCCAAAAGAGCCTCCCTGTGCTTGAGGGGAGAAACAAGAGGAGACTGGGAGCCCCTGGATTCTAAGGCAGCTATGAAGTTCTTCCTGTTTCCTTTAATTTGAAGTGCTCAGCGTTTCAAGGGTCATTGCTTTCTGGGGGTGTTGCTTTCTGAGCCCAACACTAGGAAGGAGAGATGAGGCCTACTTTAACCCTTCTTGTGGCCAGCATCACTCAGCTATTCACAGGGAGTTGGGGCCATGGGCAACCAAAGTGCCAGGCCATATTTGGTCAGGATATCCCAATTTCTGAACACTGATATATGGCTGTTCCCACCCCTGAAACCTCCGACTCAGGAGCACTGACACCCAGACACCCCAGGAACTCCCATGTATGCACGAACGAGCTCAGAATCAGTCCGTTCTGAGGTAACCAGCTAACACGCCTCTCCTCTCCACGTCCAGGGGCTTTTCCTGTGCCTGGTGAGAGATATCTCAACCTTGCCAATGAGGAAAAACGCGGGCACTGCTTCCCTTACAAGCCCTAGGCACAGTGAGGAACAGAGCCATGGGAATGAGGCTCAGTTCTTTCCTGAAGGGGCTGAGTGGTCACAAAGGCTGGGGGAGGAGTTACAGAATCAAAATACAGAAGTCGTTGTTTAGTCTACACAGAAGCTGAAGAGGAGGATAGAACTTTCTACCTGTATGCCACAGCCCCAGGCTAGCACATGTCCTTCACAGCTGTGCCTTCAGATGCAGGTCAATGTGTAAAACTCAGTTGTGAGCTAGTCAGTGCCATATTCTGATGGCAGTCATAGGTGAGAGGTGTGTTGAGCTGAACAGGCAGTGGGGATGTGGGGTGAAGTTAAGCACAAGTTGCTGCAAAGAAAGGCAGAGAGCAAGGTGGTGGCAAAGGCTTTCCTTCTTCTGGCTAGAACAATGGAGAATATCACCTCCTGAGAATGGGAGCATGTAGTCAAGGCAAGGAACAGTTGTCCTCAAAGAGTGACCCATGGGGAAAGGACATCAAAATATCAGGGCATGATAGTAAATATAATTAAACTTCCACACATATCAATAAAAATCCTAGGTTTAAAAGTCCCAGAACCACTGAGTAGTTATTAACATTTTGAAATAATAAGAGAAGATTATAATAGCCTCTGCCCCTGATGGCTACACTTTCATGAACTATTTCATACTTGGGGGTAGATTTTGTATGATTCAATAATTTGTGATAAGTACATATTTCTCAGTTTTTCAAAAGCAATCAACAGAGTAGTCAAAAAAAAAAGACTGGGAGTAAATAAGTCAAGATGTTAATATAGTAATTCCCAGTTGTAATAATATGAATGATTATTCTTTTCTTTTTAAGCCTTTCTGTATTTTTTAAGTGTCTATAGATAAAATGAAAGACACAAAAGTAATAAAAAAAGCTCAAACTTTCTGAAAGCTTTAAGGTTTCATAAGTGTAGTTTTATCTACTCTTCACATCAGATAAAAGGGACACAACATATTTTTTCCCATTTACAAATAGGGGAAACTGAGGCTAACGCTCTTAAACTCCTCGAGCTCACACAGCAGGGAGGGGAAGGAATCGGAACTTGAACTCAGGTCATGTGACTCTTGATTCTATGTTTCTCAGACTTCTGCAAGAACAGTGTATTTTTCTGATGGCTGAACACTAGCATACGTTAGAGGCAAAGCTACTTGTTCTCTCTTGCTGTTACCCAGGAGGAGTAACCACTGCAGATCCTCCAAGACCAAAAGAGTGTATGGGCACATACCAGGTTAGGAGAGAGGTGACTCTGGAGACAAGATGCCTATCAGGAAATGAGCAGGGCTTGGCCAAGGACGTGAGGAATCCTCAGATCAGATCTCAGAAGTGGGCCCCTATTTTTAAAATCTCTCCTGCAGAATATGTATAATGCAGAAGTCTACACATCATCCTGACTTGTCGTCTGTGTAGGAAAGGCTTTCATGGTCATTATTCTAGTTACTACTGCAGAGTTACAAATTAACCCAAAACTTAACACTTGAAAACACCCATATTGGTTTGCTCATGATCCTGTGGAACAAAAGACTGACAAGAGCAAGACCAAGCTGTTCTTTCTTGGGGGCTCTCTTGTGGTTACAGTCAGAAGTTAGCTGGAGTTGTAGTTGTCTGGGGGCCCATCTGGGTTGGTTGTTCCAGAATGTCACATGATTAGCAGCTGACATTAGCTGAACCAATCTGGCCGCCCAAGGCAGTTGGACTTCATACCTAGGATCTAGCTTCCCTATGGACAAGCATCTCAAAAGAACAAGGCTAGCCAGGGATTTAGTTCAGTGGTTTCACCACCTGCTGCACAAGCACAAGGACCCAAGTTCAACCCCTGGTACCAAAAAAAAAAAAGAACAAGGCTGTGAGATCAGTTCTGACCCCACTCAGAAGCCATGTAGCACACTTTCACTGCATTCTGTTGGTTAAATGAATCATCACACAGACTAGCTCCCAAGGGAAGTGAATTAGGCTTGATCTGTTGGTTGAAGAATGGCAATGTCACTTTGCAAAAGAGCCTGGGGGATGAGAAACATTGTTTCAGCCACCTCTAGAAGGTAAAATCCCCCTCAGTCTTTATTCAGTCTTTATTCCAATGTTTTCCAGTCTTTGTCACCTTATAACACATACTGAAAGCATGACAATGTGTATGGCTCGTGACATATCAATTGGGAAACTCTGACAGCCTATGTGAGATAAAGAAAGCTTCCTTTCCTTACTTCATAGCTAGTATACATTCAAGAGCAAGATTTCTCATGGGTAATTCTTGAGCTAATGGAAAAGAAACTTCCTTGCTCTAATCCTCTATGCTATAGGTGTTTCCGTTATAAAGATTTTTATATCCAAAAGCTTTGAGACAGTTTTTCATCTTATCTGCCTTAAACATTAAAGGAGAGAAAATGTGCATTCTTCATGCATGGATCCAATAAAAAAATAATAACTGTAATGGATCGAATACCTCAGATATGTTAAAATTCAAGATTTCATAATGATTTCAAAACAGTAATGACAAGAGAAGTCACTACGGTAATTTTCGGAGGTTTTTAAACTACTAGTTCATTCAGAAAACTGGGAAATAGAAGGAAAGGACCAAGGGTTTATCCTGCCTTTCCCATTGGAACTGCATTTCATGGTATGACGGTGGTCGATGTGCTGCCTCTCCACTCCCAATCTACTCTTCTCTGCTCTGCTCTGTGGTTCTGAGGCTGAACCGTGTCAACATTTCTAAGGGGTCAAGCAATGTAATGTTAAGCTTTTGTCAGTAGAAGGTACTGGAGGGACCACAGCGGGGAGTTTCTCTTTCGGCTCCAGCTAACCTTCTTCCTTGTTCCTCAGCAGAGAGTAGCCCCAGAAGTTACATCAGCAGCCCTGTGGGCAGCTCTCTATCCAGCTGTGTCAGCCTCCCAGTTGGCAGTTTCTTGCTTGCCAGCCCTTAGCCTAAAGTACTTCAATCCAGGACCTCACACTCTCTCGACCCTTGGGGTTGGGGAGACCCTTTTCCAGTTTGTCATTTCCTAGAGTGCTCTGACTCAGCTGTAGAAATAGTGACAGTTCCCCATATCTGTGATTCATATAATATTTAGTTTAATGATCATTAATAATTTCTTGTATTAAAATTTTTCTACTCTAATCACTGTGTTTTTTGTCTTCTGTCTGGATCCTGACTAAGTCATGTGGTTACTGAATTAGTCTATTTTCTACTGCTATAATAAAATACTTGCATCTGGATAATGTATAAAGAAAAAGATCATGGTTTTGGAAACCGAAATTCTGTTAGCTGGCTTTCCATTACTATGACAAAATACCTGAGATAATCAACTTGGCAAGAGGAAAGGTTTATTTTGACTTAGGGTTTCAGAGATTTTGGTCTCTGGTTGATTGACCCCAATGCTTTGGGCCTGGGGTGAGGCAGCACCTCATGTCAGGAGTGCCCAGCAGAGGAAGTTGCTCACCTCATGGCAGTTAGGAAGCAAAAGAGAAAGATAAAGGGATCAATCTCCCAATAGCCCCTCCAAGGCACATCCCCAGAGATCTAATTTTATCCCACTAGCCTCTACCTCATAAAGGGTCACATCTCAGTAGTACCAGAGGCTGGCAACCAAGACTTTAACACATGGCACATTTGGGGGATACTTATCCAAGTCATAACAAAGTTAAAGCTGGGTGACCCCATTGGTTTGCCCTCTGGTAAGGGCCTAATGGCGGATGGCATCAAAATGGTGGGAGCACAGTCAAGAGCAGTCATATGGTAAGGCAGGAACGGAGGGAGAAGGGAGGGCCATCTTCCAGTCTTGCTCTTTTGTAACAACTTTCCAGAGAGAACAAGTCAGGGTTCCATGAGAACTATATCAGTTCTTTCCCAGGGCAGTCCCAGCCTATCCTGTGGCCTAATTCCCACAGGTGCCACCTCTTACAGGTTGCATCTCCTCCTGCATTGTTACACTGAAGACCAAGCTTCCAACATGAAACTTTGGGGACATCCTTAAACTGTATCCAAACCAGAGCAGATAACCGAATAATGGATGAGGGAAATGTGTATACAATCCCGCCAGATAATGAATGTGCAAGGAATGAGAGAATTAGAATATTTTACAGTGAAAAAAGCAGATCTAGGCAATGACCACCAGTGGACGCCAAAGCCAGTAGGTGAAAGGTTGATGAGGAACCCAGGAATGGGTGGATCAGACCATACTGCCTGAACCAAGGGGAAGATTTACTGTGAACTGGTCCAGTGTAAGCCTCCGTGAGTCCCACATGGATTCCTTCTAAGTCCAAGAACTTAAGTTTATATTTGTAATTTTGATGTTTTTCTCTTAAAGAAAGTTCCTCAACTTGTACTAACTTTAGTCTTCACAAAACCTGCATCTACCCACTCCCTGAACCCACTGCTCAATGTGAAGATCACATAAAGAAAACTATGGGAATAAGATGCAATAGAAAATAGCACCAGCCACCAAATGCTTCTACCAAAACTTTAATCTCAAACTGGTCTAGCTTCTAGATATAATCACTGGTTTATACCAACAATTGGAAAAAACACTACAAATACAATAGCTAAATCCAAACTATGGGAGATACTCAACAAATAAAAAGGAATTTTAAAAAAATGATTACGAAGGAAGGCTTGAATGATAATTACAAAAGACTTGAGAAATATCACCATGAGCAATCTGAGCACACTTTTTTGAATCTATCTTGACATAAAATAGCCATTTATTAGACAGTCTGAATTTTTAGGCTGACTAGATATGGTATTAGGGAATTAGTGTTAATTTCTTTTAGATGTAAAAGTGGTTTGTGAATATATTTTTAAAAGAATTCTTATTTCCTAGAGATATATATTTGAGTATTTTGGAATGAAGTGATATAAAGTTTGGGACTGTTTTTTAAAATAATCTAATAAAGGGTGAGTAGTAAGAATTATTGATGAGTGAAATCAGTATAAGGTTGATAAATAGCAAAGCTGAGTGATGGGTCCATGGGAGTTCAGTATAAATATATTCACTATATTCATACACATTTTGGCATATTCTGGAACATGTAATAATAAAAAGTTTAATGAAGTAAAATATATGCTACCAAAGTGGCACATTATCTGCATATTAATAATAAACAGATTTGTATAATACATTGCAGTTGCAGAACACTTTTCATACATAATTTAGTATAATTCTAACTTCAGACCTATAAGATAGATTTTATTGTCTTCATTACCCGGGGAATACTTTCAGAGTGGTTAAATCAATGGCTCAGAGGTCAGGAGCTAGGAAGAGCCAAGAGGAGGACTCGGATTCAAATGTGATTTCTAAATCCCATGCTCTACCTGGTAAAGTGGAAGAAAAGCTAAGTGGTATAACTTCTGACTCTTAGAAAAATGAGAGCAATAATACTTTTTCTTACTTAGAAAATGCAGGCCTGATCATTTCTAGAAAATCACATTGTAAATTGTAAAGTACCACCTAAACTTCAGTTCACATGGAAGAAGGTGGAGAGCTCTGGGGGCTGGATTTTAGGCAATGCAGACTCTGCCCTTGGCAATCACTGCATCCCCTTCTGTAGACCTTATCACATTCCAGACTCATTCCTTCCTCAGTATGAGTTGATAATGTTTTTCCTGTGGCACATCTGAACACTTGCCAATGTCCCTAGTGCACGGCATTGTTATGTAGCTGGTGGAAGTAGAAGCTCCGCAACAGCTGTTTATAGCAGAGTTTTGTGGCTTGTTTTTAGGCTAGCAAAATGAGTATGAAACGGCATGGTATTTTCTGTTTCTGTCCAGAATTCTCTATTAGATTACTTACACTAAGTCATGAATTTCCATCAAGAAATCCTGGAAAACAAATGAGACACTTTTGATTCTCCATGGGGAAAACATTGAATGGTAGAGTTGGAGTGACTGGTACTAAACAACAAATACTACAAAAGCAAAATCCTATGTGGGGACTGGGTATAAAAATCTAAATAATTATGTCAACATGCAGCATCCAAACAGTCATGCCACACACCTTGCCCTGGAACATTCATGCGAGGACACCAATATGATTCTTCCAGTGTATGGTTAAATATTAACAGAGGCACTTAAGTATAACTATATATTTTGTTCTAAATATATAAGTTAGGTATTTCATTCATAATTTCTATTTTATAATAATAATTGTAGCTATGAATAATGTTGGAAGCCCCTTTACCTGTGTCTCAATTTCCTTAGCCATAGGTTGGGAATAATTACAGTATCTATCACATAGATTAACGATCAGTACAATTATATGTGTAAAAGTGTATTATGCCTTGTTCAGGGCCTGGCCCAAAGCACATACTAAATGTTACTCTCTGTTGAATATAAGTACAGTTGTCTTTGGGTGTCTACAAGGGTTTGGTTTCAGGAGATGCAGACACCAAAATCAACAGATACATACTCAAATCTCTTACATAAAATGGCATATTGGGCTGAGGATGTTGCTGGGTGGCATAGGATGTTTAGACCCCAGATTTGGCCCCCAGCACCACCACCTTAATAACAATAACAACAACCACCACCACTATGACAATAATAATAATTAGTACTTTCAAATAACCTACACACACCCTCCTGTATACTTTAAATCATCTCTAGGTTACTTACACCTAATAAAATTTAAATGCTACATACATCATTGTTGTATTGCTTGGGGAATAACAAACAGAAAGTCTGTACATGTTCAGTATGAATGCAATTGTTTTTGTTCAAATATTTCTGATCTGCAGTTGGCTGAATCCATGGATGCAGAACCTAAGGGTACTAAGGGCTGACTATACTTATTAAATTGGGCATCTAAGTCTGTAACAGTCATAGACATTCAGAGAAGGAAGAGATCGATATGAGCTGAGAAAGGAGGGAGAGGTGTGTGGATACTGTAGGCCCAGGGAGGGGTGGCTGAGCACCAAAGACATGGGAAAAGCAGGCCTGAAGGTATGATCAAATAGCAGAATGTCGTTTGAGAAGCTCAGTGCCAAGTATGTGTACAGGTATTCACTACACGTTTTTAACTTTTCTGAATGGTTGATATTTGTCAGAATGAAGTGTAGGAAAATAAACTTAAAAGTACATCTGGTGGCCTCTCTGAGCTGTGATAGTCTCTTTTTTTTTTTTTTTTCGGTACCGGGGATCGAACTCCGGTCCTTGCGCTTGCGCAGCAGGTGGCGAAACCACTGAGCTAAATCCCCGGCCCCGTGTGATAGTCTTGTTTAACCTAGGCAGAATAGATAGAAATTATTATAATATTGAAATGAACTGACTAGATCTATAATCCGTTAAATGGGGCTTGGGGAGACATAAGCAAAGGTGGAGTGTACTGAGGAAGCATAGAAAATTGCTCCTTGTTGATGTGGACACGGGGCTAGAACCTCTGCTCCCGAGACTCGCTTCTGTGGCCAGGAAAGTTTGTGTCATTTGAAACACGCGTGCAGGAGTTTCCCTTCTAGGCAAGCAGCAATCATTTTTCAGTTCTGCTTCCAGCCTGCCCAAGGGAGCAGCCTCACAAACAATTACTCAACTCTCAAAATGGGAAATTTCAGTTCCAGGATTTTAACAGCACCTTCTGGAGCTTGTGAAAGTTACCTCACTCCTCAAGAGCAGAAGGAAATGGTAAAAATTCAGAATTATTGTGAAAGTGGTCTCAAATGTCCTGAACCTAGCATGTATGAGCTACCACGTATTGGGTGTCTGACTCATTGGAACTACCGTTTTGCACAGGCCATGGGTTAGGAGAGCATGGAGTAGTATTTACCAACACAGAATAGGGGTTTGCTATCCATGGTAGCACGTTACAATGAACTGAGGGACAGATTTCTTTAACTTGAATCAAATGAGATCATACACATATATCTGAACTCTGGACAAAAAAGTATGGATTTAAATGTCAATGAAGCTAATATGCATCTATTAAGCACCTATTTCCAGCAATGTGAATACATATGCAGTATATACAGCATCGTACTTTTTCTGCAATGCCAGAAATGTGTCATATTAAAACCTGTTGCAAGCACAATCTCTTCCCCTGTGGCTCTCTTCAAGAATCACTGTACTCTTCATAGTCAAATTCATGGAAGTATCAAATCTGGGGCAAAGTTGAGATGCTACATTCAAGTGTAAGGTGTCATAGCTGTTCCCCCAGTGTATTATCTGAGTGATATAATTTTTAAAATGGTTTTAAAAGTAAAAATTCCGTTGGGTTGGAAGGTATAAACTGAAAACTCAAAGCCACTCTCTATATAACATGCCAGTTCTCACGCCCAGAGGCAAACCTGGTAAGAGATTTTTGCAGACACTTCAAGAAAATGTTTATGCATACACAAGCATATGTGACCCAGATGTTGGCTGTCTGTCTCATCTGCTTGGCTGACTGTCTTTTGGGCCCAAGCCATGCTTGATACAAAATTCAGCCCCGTGACCAGCATTTACAAGAAATCTAATCACACTAAATGTGTTCTGATTTTTAACATACTATCAAAGAGTGATGGGGCTGGAAGGAAGGGTCACGGCATATAGCATCAGCATCTCTCCCAACAAAACAAAACTGTGTTGAGTATGCCCCTCCCTGGTTTTCTCAGCACACCCACAAACTAGGCATGCTCCCCCTGGCCTCCATTTACCCCATTTTGACACATATGGTTTCAGTCATGCCTTTTTAGGCATGTCCTATATCTCCATTGCAACTCCCACCCCTTCCAGCCACCCCAGTTGCAAGGATGGTCTATATTTTATCTCATCAGTCCTTTTCTTGATGGATATTTAAGTTGTTTCTCATTTCATTTTTTGCTTGTGAAACTATGTTATAATTAGTATCTTAGAAGATGTGTCTTTGTACACTTGTGAGGTTGTTAAGCAAATTCTTAGAAGTGTAAAGTCTGGATCAAAGACATATGCCTTCACAATTTGGATATATTGTGACAACTTGCTCTGTAAAAAATGTCATGAATGTACATCCCCATAAAGTATAGGAACATACATAAGGTTTCTTCATATTTTGGCAAACATTGGATATTACTAACTTTATCGTCTCTACCAATCTAGTGGTGAAAGGTAGTACCCTATTAATACTTTAATTTGTATTTCTTACTGATAAATGGAATTAAGCATCTTTTCATCAATTTATTTGCCATTCATATTTGTGTGTGTATGTGCGTGTGCACGTGCGTGCATGTATGTAGTGCTTAGGGAATCAAACCCAGGGCTCAGCACATGCTAGGCAAGAACTCTACCACTGAGCTATAACCCCAGCCCAGCATTTGTATCTTTTCCTCTATGAAAGTATCTTCCTTTTCCAGTTCTTTACATAGGTGTTGATAGCAGCAAAGAGCCTTTTTTTCTTGAAGAGTTCACTTCCCTTTGCTTTCAGGACACTTCCATCTTCTGATTCTTTGGTTCCTCTTTCTTCTTCTTTTTTAAAAATGTATTAGTACTTGTTTGTAGTACATAATGATTACATTTATCATGGTGGAATTGGTACATGTGCACAATACATCTTAATTCTTCCCCCCCCCCCGCATCAGCTGCTCCTTCCCTCCCTCCCTGCTTCCTCTAACACTTGATATTCTTCCCCTGTCATTTCCCCCACTTCAATTCCCTTTTTTCCATCTCCTTTCCCTCCCTTTCCACCCCTTCCTTCTGTCTCTTGTTCCCCCATCCATTTGAAAGAGATCTCCTACTTCCTATTTATCTGTCTTGTACTCTGCTCTCTCCCTCTCTCTCTCTCTCTCTCTCTCTCTCTCTGAAAGAATTGCATTACAATTCCTTTACAGAGAGTTTCTCATACAAGAGAAACCATGTGATGTTTCAGCTTTTGGGTCTGATGTATTTCACTTAACATTCTTGTTCCTTCACTGACTTCTTTTTGTTTATCTGCCTACAATGTCTCTGTTCTCCAGGGTTGTGGCCTCATTCTGCTCCCTTTCCTCTGAACACACTCTCCCCTTGTGGTCTCATCCCCCCATAATAGTTAATGTTATGGGCCACTTCTCATGTTCTAGACATTCTTCTGGGAATTCTAAATACTTATTATTACAACTCTATGAGGTTACCATTATCATTCTCAATTTTACAAATGAGGAAACTGAGGTTACCTTACATGTCTAAGATTGCACGACCAGTTAATGACAGAGCTGGAATTTGATATCAGGGCTGATCTTTTTTTTTGTTAAATTCTTTTCTTGGTACATTGTAGGTATACAACACAATTACATTTCTCACTGGGAATTGTACCTTTACATAATGCATCTTGGTTCTTATTTCAAAGGGGAAGGAAGTGGGAGGGCTAGAGAAAAGGATAGAAGGGAACAGGATGAATATGAGAAAATGGAAAAATAGGAACAAAATCTTTGTAAATAGGGAGGAATGGAGGGGTTGGAATGGGGAAAAAATAAGAACCAAGATGCATTATGTAAAGATACAATTCCCAATGAGAAATGTAGTTGTGTTGTATTCCTACAATGTACCAATAAAAGAATTTAATAAAGTGCAAAAAAAAATATGTATTTCTGTTTCATGGGTGAAAACAGAATTATTCTTAAATGGCATTTGTTCAATCAGTTATACTTTCAGAATAAGTAAAATCTGATCCTTGCACAGTATAGATTAAAGGACTAACTGCAAAAAATAAAGAGTATTGATACTGGAAGAATTGTTAAAAACAATATACAATAGGGCTGGGGATTTAGCTCAGTGGTTCTGGTGCCTGCCTCCAAGCACAAGATCCTGAGTTTGATCCCCAGGACCATAAAATATATATATTATATATATACATATGTATACATATATATATTATAAGTATATAGAATATATTTCTGTAGCTCAGGTCTGGGAAAGAATACAGAAAAGAAAACACAAAAAACAATAAATTAAGGTTAGCCAATTTGAATACAGAAAAGTGAAACACTGTCAGACAAATCAAACAAGTCAATGAAAATTTGTTTGTTATGCGTAGGTAAAGGTAAAATGCTGAAATTCCTCATATTCAAGAGGCTCATACCTATTATTTATGAAAACAACCCTGTCAAAATTAAGAAACATGAATATGTAATTCACAAAAGAAGAAGTGCAAATGGCCAATGCAGCAATGACAGTGGGATGTAAACACTATAGCAACCATATACAGTATTTTTGTCCAGAAAATTAAGAAAACTTTAAATATTGGACAATGTCTGGAGCCAGAGAAGGTAGGGAAAATCTATAATTCTCAAATAAAATTGAAGTTAGGGTGAGGTCGGACAAGATTTCAAATCAGTTTCTCAAAAGTATTAAAGCATGATCTGTGAACACCATTAAACCCAGCACCTCTGTTCCTGGCACTTCAGCCTACTGAGATAAG
>NW_004624772.1:12564322-12653028 GCF_000247695.1 Heterocephalus glaber
GATTGCATCATGTTCCTCAGCTCCTCTATTTTTTATCTGTGCCCTCTCTAGATTTATTAATCATGTCTTATGCTATGAGCACAATCTCTGCTGCTATCTAAGAAATTATTTCTGATCTCATTTTTTCCAAATACTCTTTTGTTGCCAGTTCAGGGAGTCCAGGTGGTTGAGTATCAGATTGCTCCATCTTGTTTCCCTTTATGGTTCCCTTAGGTGATCTGGAAGTCTGGTTTTGAGACTTGTTTACATGTCTTCTCACTTCAACAGATGCAGCCTGCTGTGCCTTTGTTGAGGCAACTTTTTGCTCACCTAGTGGTCTTCAATTCTCAGCAAGCCACAGAGCCTCCTTTTCTCTGCTGCTCTCCACTACACTAATTCCTGGGTTCAGAAAGGTGGCCTTCTGGATCCCTGAGCTGACCTGTTGTCTGGGTGGGCTTCTGGCTGGGGCCTGTGCATTCTTGGGATGGTATCTAGTTGTGCCACTGGCTAGGGCACCTATGTAGCTGTTGTCTGGGAGGGTCTTTGGCTGGGGACTGTGCACCCCAGTTCCTGTTGTGTGAGCAAGCTTCTGGCTAGGGTCTCGTGCACTTACTGATGGTATTGGGGTGAACCTATGGCTGTTGCTTGTGTGCCTGTGCAGCTCTTTCCCAGGCAGACCCTTGTCTTGGGCCATTGTGCCCCAGCCTCTGGGGTCAGGGAGGAGCCCTGGCTGTATCTGCTTGCAGCCATGCTGCTCTGGTGCACACCACTGCTTCCCCAGCTAAGGTGGTCTGGTGTGCCTTTATTGCAGAGATTTTCTTCACTTTTCTGGTGAGCTTTAATTTTCATCAATGGGATTCAGAGAGGCCCTCTTTCTGTTGTTCACTTCTACTCTATCTTCTCAAGTTCAGAACAATGTCCTTTATTATCCCTGCAACTATTCGGTGTGGATCCAGGTAATGGCTCAGCACAGTGGAGGGGGGAGGGGCAGAAGGTGGGGTGGGTGTTGGTGCCTGCATGGCTCACCTCCTTGGCCCTCTGTGCACTGTGTAATTGTTGAGGGTAAGGAGAAATAAAGTTGGGGTGGGAGGGGAGACAGCAGAGGAAATGAGAGGGACTCGAGACTTCCCTAAAAAAGCAGTCTAGAGTAAACTTGTGTTTTTCTTTTCTGTAGTTGGAGTTGCTTTTCCCTACTATAGGCAAGAATAACAACAACAAAAAAAGTCACACTGAAGTATGCCTTCCTGGTTCTATGAAGAACCTCTTAAGTGGCTTCCCGTAGTTACTTACATAAATGTGGTATTGTTGGCTCCACTATCCCATAGAAGCACACAGCATCCTTAAGCACATATTCCTTGTTCAGTGACAAATCACTTACAGTCTCTTTTAGTTCTATAAATGTAGGTCAGGGTGGGCAAAGTTGTGACAGAATTGTTCCCCTTCCCTCTCCTCCCCATTGCCAGACAAAACCCTTTCCATTTTTCCCTGTGCAGATATGGACATTCTAGAAGAGGGGGGCCTATTTGCAGGAGAGCCCAGTGCTTCCTAGGAGAGAAGGAATTAAAGTTCAAGTTAAATTCCGAAGTAGAGATTGGCTCCTGCTCGGCTGGAGAGCGATGGAATCAGTGGGCCAGGGCCTTGTTAACTTAGACAAGCCGACCAAGTAGCAAAGGCTGTGCCAGCCTGAGATCAGAAAGGTGGCTGTATGTAAGCAAAGCAGATGACTGCTAAGAGCTATAAAGCCGCGGTCTTCTGGAGCTGGCTCATACTGGCTTACAAAAACTGATTGTTAAATTTTCAGGGATTTTGAGAGCCAAGTGTTAAACGTAGCCATTAATAAATATTATATTCTGTATACTTTCCATGAAATAATTATGTTTAAAACTAAGGTGACAAGTACTCAAAACATATCCCTTATAATTATTTTATCACACTTGACTGTTCTATCCATACTCTTGGAGTTATTTCCCTCTATTGTAACTGCTTGATGGAAATTGCATACATGGTGATTCATTCCTAAATCTATGTTCAGCGACCTCACATTGGTAGCCCGAAATAGTCATAGTAGGAGTATTTACACAAAGGAAATAGGCAAACTCTATCAGTCAGCCCCCTCTGTCCAGAATCCAGTTGTTAAAGATTTAGCAGTACACTTCTGACTGTGATCCTCCAGGTCTGTTCACTCACTGGTGTTTACTAAGACCAGCCAGAAGTGCAGGCTGGATGACCGAGCATACTGAGAAAGCTCAACAGTGAAGGATCCCTCGTGTCAAAGACCCACTGGGAGGCAGCAGAGCAGGGGATGCATGTACCAACTCTATGCTCCAGGTTTGATTGATTCCACATTGTTTGACCTTCCCCTGGAAAGCCTCAACCACTAGGAAATTTCCCATCCACTTTTTCTTCTACTGAGTTTCTAAATTATTTTGTGATAATATTGCTCCTCAGCCCACATCTCTGCTGTGTGTCTATGAGATATCTGACATCCCACTGTGGAAGCAACAGAATGAGGGAACCCAAGGATCTTTCTCTCCTTAGCAGTCCTGGAAATCTGATTGAGAGTATCTGTTGTTGAGCTTAACTCTGGTGGGTGGGCCAGCTCTCATCAACATCCATGGTCATTACAAGAGGTAAGGATTTTCCCCACTTTCCATATTTTGAATATGACTCATGTTGGTCAGCTTCATTCAGCAGCCAGCATCTCTGCCCAGAGTGTACTAAGACAGGAACAAACTGGACTGGACACTTGTTTATAATTGGATCCCTAGACCTCAAATGGTGGCTGCAGATTTCAAAGGAAAGGCTGCCTTCCCTGAAAAATGTGTGGGATAGGGAGACATCCCACTTCAATGGGAAGGGAGAAAGGGCAGGAAGAAGACAAATTAGGAAATACAAAAGGAGCATCGGACATTTTCCCTCAATCTGCTCCATCTGCTGAGTACTCTGTCTCAATAAATAGCACCATCCTTTTCTAGTTGCTCAAATTTTGGTATCATCCTTGGCTTCTCTCTTTCTCACCTACCCCAAAGGTAGTCCATCATCAGCTACACTTTCAAAATACAAGCTGGGCTGGGGATTTAGCTCAGTGGTTTCGCTGCCTGCTGCATAAGCACAAGGACCCGAGTTCGGTCCGGTACCACAAAAAAAAAAAAAAAAAGAATGTTTAAAATACAAGCTGAATGTAATCTCTTCTTCACCACTTACTCCTGTCACCACCCAGACCCCAGCCGTGCTCATCACTCCTTGGCACAGTCTGCTTTTGTTTCAACACAGCATCCAGAGGGATCTTGTTAAATCAGAAGTCAAATGACATCACTCCTCCACTTGAAGTCTTCTGGTGGCTCTGGTCTCATGCAGAACGAAGGCCAAAGTCCTTCCTCAGACCTTCAGGACTGATCTGTACCCCAGCCTCTTTAACCTAATCACCAACTACCTGCCCTGGTTCCCTTTGCCCAGCTGCAGTGGACTCTGCTGTTCTTTGACTACACCAGACACACTCCCCTCTTAGGGGCTTTATGATTACTGTGTGCTTCCCTGAATAGTCTTCCCCCAGGTAAGCCACATAGCTAACTTTCCACTCTCTCTTAGTTCTTAACTCAAAAGTCATCTCAGTGAATCCCTTCCTGACTACCCTACCCGAAACTTCCACATTTCCATATTCCCTTTTGCTTCTTTACTTTTTCTCCTTGGCTATTATTATTCTGTGTGTGTGTGTGTGTGTGTGTTTTATTGACTCTCTTTCCCATTACTATGTGGGTTCTTGAGGGCACTGATTTTTATTTGCTTTGTTCACTTTCACCTTCCAGGTTCTAGAATAGTTTCTGCCTCATACTAAGTGCTCATTCCAATGACCATTTGCTACATCTTAAGCCATTCTGAAACACAATGACTTAAAACAATAGTTTTTTAAACAATCTCACAATGCCATGGGTTGACTAGGATCAGTAGGCAGTGTTTTCTTAGGAATCTCCATGTGCAGGGAGTCATGGCAGCTGGGAATGGCATCACCTGAGGGACAGGCCTGGCACATGTGCTGGCTGTTCCCCAGGAGTCCCCCTGGTCCATTGTCTGCAGTATCTGGATGTGACCCCAGTTCGTTGGTAGCACTATCTTTAAAGATGAGATACCTCATATTCAATGAGCATTTGTGGGAGGAAGGAAGGAAAAAAGTGTGTGGGGGGGGATGGTAGGAAAGAAGGAATTGGAAAATTTAGGAAGAAGAAAACCAGAAAGGAAGGAGGGAAGAAGGAAGAAGTGGAGAAGTGGATTTCTGAGTACACTGGTAGCATAATAGCCCCAGGACAAAACTCATCCTTTTCCTGCCCGATCCTCCCTTCCCATCTCCCTCAAATTGCACAGTGACCTGGGTTAGAAGCAGAAATTCATCCAGTGCAGCATATCAGAACTGGAGCACTCTTGGCAGAGCCTTTTACAATTTATATCCCAAGTTCAAATTTGAGCCAAGGCATAATTCTAGGGAAGAACAACACAGCACTTTATCTTGATGTTGCTCTTTCCCCTTGGTAATTTCAAAGCGGTTTTATAAACAACCGTTATCATTGTACAAGAGAGGAAATGGAAGGGAACTAGTAATATTTAGGTAACCAAAAATGAA
Source organism: Heterocephalus glaber (assembly GCF_000247695.1). The sequence goes on from NW_004624772.1 coordinate 12,568,917, forward strand.
GTCTTTGAATTGATATTATATTGAAGGGATTAAGTAATTTTATGATATCAGAGGCAAGCTTCAACTGCATCAAGTTAATAAAATATAATTTGGAAGAAATAAAGCATAAAAGTTCCCACATTAAAAAACCAAGTCAGTTCTGAGATAGAAGGAGCTAGAGAGTAAAAATAGATTTATACCAAATTAGGTAAGAACCAAATTTAAATAATTGTTGGAATATTGAAAATTGATTCACTTTTAAACAGCCTGGAATCGTTCAGTCACTTTCCAGAGGGCCGGGGATTCAGCTCAGTGGTTCCGCCGCCTGCCTCGTAAGCACAAGGTTCCAAGTTCAATCCCTGGTACCAAAAAAAAAAAAAACTTTCCAGAGCCTCAGCTCTTCTGTGCCTATTGGGCACTTCTTCCTAAACCTGCCTGGAAAATGGTCATCTAATGAGTTAGCAGGCAAGCACCTTGGCCAAAGCCCAGAGGAGTAAGTGAACTTAGGTTTCTGATGTTTCAGTGCCTCAAAACAAAAAAAGGATGGGTATTTATTCACCTATAGATATTGATGATGATATAAATTATAGCACAGCAGAATACAAGTTCCCTGAGCTTCAATTCTCTTCTAACTAATGTATCATATGGATATAGTAACCTTGTGTTTACTTCACTTTGTGGCTTTTCAGCCCCCAAGATATATGCTCATTTTAGAAAAATTGGGTTAACTCAAAAGCACAACTTCTCAAGTATTCATTAAGATTAGGTTCAGCAGAGTGAGGTTGAACTCTCCCAAGTCCCCCCAAAGTGGATTATACATACAAATTTATTTTTGTTTCATATAAACCCAATAAACAGTTCACAGATTGTAAAATAATCCACAATGACAGAGACTCAGTTTGTTTTCTCATCTTTATGCCTTATCCACATAGTTTTCATGTCCTAAATTATCTCATGAGATAACTGAGTGCTTTAGCTCCAGTCAGCCCTTACATCCCCATTCTATTCAGAATAAAGAAGAAAAAAGTAAAGATAAGAGAATAGCTCCTCCCTTCAAGAACACTTGCTAGAAGTTACTTACACTACTTCTACTTATAGCAAACTGACGAAAACTTACATGAGCTTACCTGACTGAGGAAGAGTCAGGAAGACTGGAAAGTGAAGTCTTTTTACCAACATGTGCCTGGATGACCATTAAGAATTCTAATACTACACAATGGTAAAAAACAAATGTTTTGCAACAATTAAACAGCCTTTGCCATAGTTTACCCTTTTGATCTCCCCAAAATATCTTTATATTCCTCTTCCTCATGTAGGACGCATCCTTTCCCCGAGGAGGAAGACCACAAAGCCTCTCTAAGGACTGCCTGCAGCTCTAAGTCAAGATTTCTAAGTGGCACATAGTCTCCCTCTTTGAGTCCAGAGGTGATGTTACACAGCCCTGCAAACTGACTTAGTTCAAGCTGCTATCACAAAATACTTTAAACTGGGTAACTGATCAATCATAAAAATGTATTACAGTTCTGGAAGTTGGGAAATTCAAGATCAAAATGCCAGCACATTTGGTGTCTGATGAAGTCTCTGCTTCAAAGATGGTACCTTCTGCTGCATCCTCGCAAGGCAGAAGGGCAAGAAAAGGACCAATCAGAGTCCCTCAAGCCCTTTTATAAGGATACTCATCCCATTTGTCAGAGTGGAGTTTATAACCTAATCACCTCCTTAAGGCCCTCCATTAACACTATTGCATTAAAAATTCAAGTGCAAGTGAGTTGTGATGGAGTAAGAACAAGAAAAACACAAAACTCCCCTCAGAAAGTGTAGCCCCCAAGTCATACCTTATAGTAATGATCAAATCTTGATGAACAAGCATATAGGGAACTCTTGTCCAAGGAAAAAAGAAGTCAAGTGACTGTTCTGATGAGGTTCTCCTGTGTGCAGCATCCTCTGTGCGTGCCTAAGGCAGGAAGTGGCAAGTATGTCCTATGTGGGCCACATGGCTTTGGCTTTCAGAGCCCCCTTCTTGCTGATGCAAATTTACAGGCACAAGAGCTGCTTTAGATTTGAATCATTATAGGCTTTGGAAGGGTAAGTTTATGGATTTTGGACAGTGCAATCCCTTCAAAGCGCAGGAGGTGTCTCTTCCACTTGCCTTCTATGGGTTCCACCCATGAGTAAAGTAGTCAATGAAATTGTCTAAAAATAGTTTTTAAACATCAAGACTCAAGTCTTTTACCTTTTACCTTTTGTCTTCTGCCCTCCTCTTCCCCCGATTTAATGACAGCTGGTGGAGACTATCTGAAACAACAGGTTTTGGAAGGAAAGTAATACCTTTCCTTAGATAGTAACCACTAAGCAACCACTCATTGTCTAACAGAGAACTTTTACTAGCACTTGAATGTAATTTAGCTTTGGTTCCACTGCCTATGAAGGTGTTTTTTCAGACTCAGAACATTTGTCTTTTTCACCTTCAGTTCCCAGATCACTGAACTGCTAGTCAATTTAGATAGCAGGCCAAAGGCAGAGAGTGTATCATGTGTTACTTCTTTAATATCATAAGGATTGGTTTGGTTTAGCTTTTGTTTCCTATTTTCAGGTTGCTCATGAATTTTAGGACAGACATTATAGTATATATAGTAATATTATAATAAAATATTATATTATATTAAAATTATATATAATTTTAGGACACAGATATTATACAAATTATATTTTGTGTAATATCTGTGTACCCCACTTCTGGTACCAATTTGTATTTTGGTTAGCATAGGTGACATCGCTACCAATGGTAGCTTAATCACTCTAATATAACAGAAAAGCATGTAACTCTCCATGTAACTGTCCACAATAATTGTACCAGAGATCCAGGGACTCAGATGGTCCGAATCAATGGTTTTATAGGCAAAACATCCATACTAGTGGGTTGCCTGACCAAACCTTCCATGCCTAGACTTTTATCTCTTATAGGTATAGATCTATGATCTACAGAGCAGGTAAATAAATAGGTAATCAAAACCCAGAGTTTAAAATGAATAGAACTTTGTGTATATACTATCTGTATAGGGCATCTATGTTAGAGAATGCCCATGTAAGGTTTTTCTCAATCCCCCAATCTGAACCTACAGCCTATGGCACTACTATTAGCTTTGCAGAGACCTGGATTCAAGTTTCCCTCACTCCATTACTTTCTACTTATGACTTTGGGTAAATTCACATTTATGAACCTTAGTTTTTAACTGTGTAATGCAGATTTTAAAATAAACTTATTGTCCACATTTGATATAATATATATCAAATAGATCTATGGGTTTTAGCACTTACTAAGTATTTAATAAATGGTGGCTACACTCATTTGGGAAGCACTTGGTTAGTGTCTTAGCACATGGGTTTGTGCTTTTACAGGTCTATGTTTGGATCTTATTCTGCCATTTACTAGTTGTATGGCCATGGGCACACTCTGTACTCATCAGCTTCCTCATCTGTTATATGGGGATCATAACTTCTATCTCAGTTGTGAAAATCACCCATAAAAGACTTCATTGCATAGCAACCTGCACAAGACCACTATTCACTATGAGGTCTTAATTCTTGTTTTTATTTTTATTACTTTCTTTTCTGATTAAGAAGGCAATGTATGCTCAGTTAAGTTTGGACAGCATACAGTTATGGAGGAAATAAAAACCCACTGAACATTTGCTACTTGGATGACACTATCAGTATTAATACCTTGATTATTTCATTCCATGCTTCTTTCTCAATTTTTAAAGCTGAGGACCACAGGATACCCTTGGGTTGTACTCACTGGGATTCCTTACTCTGTGTTATGAAAGAGACCCCAGAGGTCTTTGCCGGTGTGGAAATAACAAACAAAAGGCTCCAGTTAATAGGCACTGAGCTTCAAGTGAGAAGAGACTAGCCGTTCCTCATCTAGTGTAGTGTGGCACACATCTGTAATCCCAGTTACTTGAAAGGCTGAGGCAGGAAGCATAAGATCAAGGATAGCCTGGGCAGCTTAGCAAGACCCTGTCTCAAAAAAAGTTTTTTTTAAGGGCTCAAGATGCAGCTCAGTGGTAGAGTGCTTGCCTAGCATGCATGAGGTCCTAGGTTTAACCTCTAGTACTGAAATAAGTAGATAAATAAATAAATTAGATTAGCCCTTCTTCACTTGGCCTATGTTTGCTACTGTCTTGAGAGAAGAACTGGCCTCTATGGAATAAGAAGCATTGGGAAGATGGGGGCGGGGGCGTAAGTCTGGGGCTTTCAAAGCTAGACACTTGGCCAATTTACAGACTTGCCTTGGGCTAGTTCTGTCAGGGGAACATCTAGAGCTCTTTCCAGTCAATGGGGTATTCTAGTCACAGAGGACTGTGAGATTTGGCAAAGATCGCAAAGCAAGTGCAGACAGAAGCCCTCAAAAACTGCAACTTGAGATGGGACAGGAAGAAAACCCCAATTTGAATTCACATATTCTGTCAGACACAGTCGATTTAAAGCAAAGATAAAAAATTAGGGGCTGGGGATTTAGCTCAGTGGTTTTTCTGCCTGCTGCGCAAGTGCAAGGACCCGAGTTCAATCCCCGGTACCAAAACAAAACAACAAAAAAATTTAAATTGGACGGCTACCAGCCAGGACTTATTTCTTTCCCAATGAGCTGTATAGTATTGGTGCTCAAGGAATATTTTTTATAATAATCAGTGATAATCTGATAACAGAAATAACAGACGAGTTTGTCATTTTTAATTTCTCTATCTCCTCCTACTATTATCAGGACTTCGACATTTTGCATTAGTCTTTAAAATGTAGATTTACCTACAGCTATTCATTCTGCCTATTCTAATGCCTGTCAAAGCAGGATGAAAGCAAGCTGCACCAAAGCAAGTCTGAGATCTTCGTCTCAATCAGTAAAATCTTCAGTGGAACCTTCCATTACTCAAGCAAGACAGATCTGAGCTCTTGATACAGTTAGAAGATGTGACCTACTTTAAAACCCAGCAGTGTGTGTGTGTGTGTGTGTGTGCGTGCCCGCGAGTGTGATGAAATGAAAGTGAATTGTTTTGCTGAAATCTGACACTAAAAATAGGGCACTGGATCCTTCCCCTGCTGGGAAAAAAAAAAGAGAGAGAGAGAGAGGCATTAAAATGAGTGTGTGTCTGTATGTCTGAGAATATGTCTCCATAGCAACCATTGTCCCACCTCCTCTATCAACAGCATTACCCCTCTCTGCGGAAAGAGGGCATATGAACGCCTTTCCCAGCACCCCTCCCAGTCCCTTACTCCATGAAATCTAATTAAGGAGTGAAATGAATTTTAGTGATGGTTCTAGAGGCTGGGAGAAGTCCAAGGTGGTTGGGGGGATGTGTAAGAGGAGCCCTGGGGGAGGGACAGGGGGACCTGCCCTAGCACACTGGAGCAGCAGCATGCAACTCCGTTCTCATTTTTAAAAAGAGCCATGGCTCCTACACTGAGGAGCTGCTAGGGAGTGATAAACCTGCCACGCGATGATGTTATTACTTTAATGGATACAGGACTGGTTGAGCACTTTATTTCCACCAGGGCTTTTTACTTTGCATCTTCTTTCCTTTGTACAACATCCAGTTTTCCTTAGACCCCCTCCTCCTTTATTAATGAACACCATCCCCATTTCTCATCCTACATGGTGGGGAGGGGACATCATCTGAGATAATGTCTGTCTCTAGGGTGAGATGAGTAAGTCCATCACATTTGTGAACTGCCCCAGCCCCCAATCTCAAACACCCTTTTATATATAAATGAAAAGCCAGAAAAGAATGGGGGCATGAAGTGCAATGGTAAGGAAGATACTCTGGGAAGGTAGAAGCTGCTTTGGGCAAACAAGTTTCAGGGGATCTTTGTAGCATTTGGTGAGGACCTTCTGCCTTTCCAGCAGCTGCTCCCCTCCTCCCTCCCTCCCCACCTTCAGTGTCCAGTCAGCAATAGCCTCAGGCACTCGCCATCCCTCCACTCTGGCCATCCCTGCCCATGGCTGCCTGGGCATCTGCTCCCCATTCCTATGTCCAAATGTTTGCTCCAGGTTGGCTGTCATGCTGGCTGTGTGCTGCACAGGGTCCCAGAGGAGCAGAATTGCCCTCCTCTGAGCATTCCGTGAGGTCTGGGCTTGTCCTTCTGACAAGCTGAAGCAGTAGCAGGCAGCGCGTGGAGTCTCCCGGGGAAGAGGGGAGAGTTAGTTATGCACAGTCTCCAATCAGGCATGTTTCAGTGGCAGAGAGGAGGGACAGTATGAAGAGCAATTCAGTGTCCCAGTGGAATGTGCAGTGAGCTGCACACATACAAAAAGCCCAAGATGCTTTCTCACCCAAGGTACAGAGGTAGGACCAGGAGTGGATTGGCACTGGCAGCGGGCATGTGACTTTGGGCATTCACAGGAGACTGAGCCAGCTGTGGCATCTGCAGTAGTGACCACCTCAGCTGCCAGCCCTGCAGCTGCAGCAGCAGGCGCCTCTGTGCCCTTGGAAGGGATAACTCGCCGCCCCACTGTAGCCAGTGGGCCTTGAGTGGGCCAGCAGAGCCTCCCTTTTTGCCAGCCAGCTGAGGCTGTGAAAGCCTCTTGGATAAAATCACAAAGACCCTTGAAAATGAGGTCACTGCCAAGCCAGAGATTCCTATGACTTCAATGTTTTTGCTCAGGCTGGTGTAGCTTAGGGCAGATGGCTGATCCACAATATAATCACAAGAACTAATATTTACCAAGTGTTCACTCTGGGCCAGGAGGTTTTCTAAGTACTAAGTCAGACTTACTTACAAGAGCCTAGGAAAAAGATAGCATTCTTTTTATTTTTTCAATGTAGGGAATCAAACCCATGGCTTCATGCATGCTAGGCAAGTGCTATACCACTGAGGTACATCCCCACCCCTTGGTACCACTCTTAGCTCCACTGATAGATGAGGTAACCATATTCTCAAGGTGACACAGCTAGAAAGTGGCAAGGCCAAGCTCTTGACTCAGTTTGAACCTAGAGGGCCGGGGATTTAGCTCAGTGGTTCTGGTGCCTGCCTCACAAGCGCAAGGTCCCGAGTTCGATCCCCAGTACCAAAAAAAAAAAAAGTGTCATTTCAGTTTGAACCTAGAGCCCATGTGCCAGCAGAGTGAGATCTGCCCACTCACTGGACAAAAAATCTCCAGTCTTCCTCAGGCCACCTTCACTTTTAACAAGAGCTTAGGAAATTTTTAAACACCAAAAAAATTAATTATATAATCATTATGTAAATAACATCATTAAAAGTGTGTTTAAACGAGAAATCACTGCTAAACTCACCACCCCAAAGCAACTGACTTTATATATGCATACTTTTTCCATCCATGCACTCACATGCTTCACACTGTGAAATATAATTCTGTATTCTGGTTTTATAACATTATATTATAAGCATATTTTCATAAGGTATTTTTCTTACTTATTTCAATTGCTGCAGAGCATTCCTTTAAGTTGATGAACCGTAATTGACTTAGCCAGCCCCCTATTTTGAACCTTTAGATTGTTTCCAGCTTGCTACCATTTACAAAGTCAGAAAAACAAACCCATTGCTTCCATTTTTTATGAACTCTTGCAGACAAAGGAGAGCCATTTAACCCGTGCTTTTGAGCTATTTTGATAACCTTTGGCCTATCATCCAAGTTTACTCAAAAGTTAGAAGTATGTAGGCTGGAAGGATTTCATTAGATGTTGCTCATTGCTGAAGGACTTGGAAAGAGTGAAAGGGTGAATGGAATAACACTCAGAGTACTGCTGCCAGTAAGTTAGAAATGGTGTATGTACCAGACTCCCTGAGGAAGCTAAGCCACAGGTTTGAAGAGGCAACATTTAACTACGTAATAGATGGCCCATGGGCCAGAGCTCAAAGGGCCAGGGCTCCTTAAACCAACAGAACACAGGCATATGTTTCCAACACTCACCATAGCCAGAGGGACTGCCGCTGCTATCCTCTTGCCAAGGGCTGTGGTGATGTGTGAATATACAAGGGACATGAATTATTCCTCACCTCCTAACCTCTGCTCAACAGTTTCCCTAGCGTCTGACAGAGTTTGAAGCTTTGAATTACCACTGACTTCATCCTAGGCCCATCTGAGCTCAGCCCTTCTAGCCTAATGGGAAAACTTCAGACTTTGGTATATGCTAAGATTAGATGTGATTTAGTTTGAACCCTGGTCAAAATAACCCATCTCCTCATATCTTGGAAGCTGAATCCTGGCCACCAAGTCAGTCTAGAGAGACAAAGGGATTCAGGCAAAGCCAGGACCAGATGAGACAAGTAAGGTGTCTTGCAGCCAAAATTGAAGGAGGCCTTATCCCCAGGTGCTGGCACTACCCCTGTTCAGGTGACCATCAGAGTGAGGACCTCCTTAAATTTTGTCCCAGACCCTTCACTTGCCTCCCACTATTCCTGGCCCTGCCTAAAGACACAACAAGCCTCTGCCCTGATGATTACTGCCAGCACTATCAAGTCCCTGCCCCAGAACTCTGAATAACTAGTTAAACCTGGGTTCCTGACATTGGCAGGTTAATAAAATGGGCGCATACACTAAAAGGTAGGAGTAGAGCAAGGTGGGTAAGCTGACCTTCTTCCCATGGCCAATTGAAAATGGATGCCTATGTGCCAACCCAGGCTTATTGATAAAAGGATCAGCCAACCCAAGCATGACTTCAGTATGGCCTGGCACTTGTGTTCCTAAGCCTGCTGGGAGAATTAACATTCAACAGCTGTGCGTATTCACACTGCTAAATGCGTATTACACAATATTATCAGACATTCTCCTACGCAGAGCAGGAGTATTGGCCCATCGGGTGATTCATGAGGTTCCAACACAAGCCGTCAGAGAAAGGGAGCTATCAAGATTTGGGTGAAGAGAGAAATTATAGCACATGGTAAACGAGGAAGACAGACCGGATATCTTTTCAGGCTGGATCAAGAAAAAGCTTTGACAGAATGAGACATGATTTTCCTTTATTTGAAGTGCTTCAGGTCTACAGATCTGCAATTTGTGCTGTGGATGGAACAGTGTGATGAGTGCTCCAACCCTCAACAGCTGGGAAAGGAAGGAGATGTGAAAAATGAGGAGGGAGCCAGGTAAGTTCATGTTTGAATAATAGATTCTCTCAGAAACAAAACCACAAAGAAGGCTAAGTCCTGCCCGGGTGTAGTCTCCACCAGCTTAGATTTCCTTATATGCCGCTGTGAGTTTAGCCAACCTAAGAGCAAGACCCTTCAGAGCTACCATGTTGTCTGAGCTGGTGACCTCCAATGTGGGACGTGTATACATGAATCTTCTGGGGTACAGGATAAAATTAAGATTGTCTTTAATAATCATTCATCCTTATCTGCCTGAATTTCTATTCTTGAATAAATTTAGTACAGCAGTAAAGAATATTCATTTTGATAGGAAATGCTCAAAAAACTCAGTATGGATGGGTTGCATGATCAACAGTGTCAGGAAGCCTCAGGTCTAAGGAAGAAGATAAAACCCCTTAGCTTTATGTTCAAAGTCCTCCACAATTTACCTGTTCAACTTTCCTCCTTTCTGACTGTTTCACTTCTTAGACCACCTACTACAATAAAATAGATTTGCTCATTCAGCAATCCTCTTCCTCCTCCTCCTCCTCCTCCTCTTCCACAAATTCTAACTCCTTATCTTGACTAATGGAACACTAGCAAATGAGGGAAGCAAATGAACTCAAATTTACTGGAATACATTGAGATTCCAACCACTTGCAGAAATTCCAGTCCTGTCCAGGACAAGCATTCCTAAATAAGTTCTCCAGAAGTGACTATTGTGTCCATCATTCTCAGTAAAAAAAAGCCTACTGCTCTCTGCTAGAGAGAGATGGTGACTTAAATATAATCAACTGCAAGGACAAACTTCACAACTTCTGCTTCCCCCACTGTCAGCTACCTCATTGCTTGGTAGACTAAAGACTGTCAACCTCATTGAATGAATACTAACTGTGCATCAAGCCACACCAGCATTGGTACTAAGATCTTTGCACAACAAGTGATTCTCGAAAATACAGTATGGGCACCTAGAAAACACTTTGTAATGTACACAGTCAGGGATCTCCCAAAGCAGAACTCCTGGGAGCATGGGTGTTGCATGTTCCTTCAGTTTGTGCACTGCACAGTGCTGCCCAGGCAGACACAGCATCAAGCTATTGACCTTTTCATGTGGCATTTGAGGCAAGTTGCATTTTCCAAAGATAATACCAAGAATATTTCCCATCCCTAAAGCTTTTCTGACAATGTGACATTGACATTCCTCCCATGAAGCGATGAGATCAATGTCTCCTCTCTTTCAACCTCAGTGGATCTTTGTAACATCTTCCCTAGATAGAACTTGGCAGAAATGATGATTTTTGACTTCTGAGGCCATGTCATAGGAATCCCATGAGGTGTGGGATGGTGGACAAGCTGTCTAAGTTTGCGGACCCTCGATTTCCTCATCCACATGCTGGAGGTAGTGTTAATCCTACTTCACAAGGCTTAAATAATGTAACTTGTGCAAGTGTGTTTTATAATACCTAACATATAATAAGGACTCAATGCTTGCTATTATTATTACTACCTGGAATTTGGTAGTTAGCCAATTAATATTTGTCCATTGATTAATCAAATTGCACTATGCACAGATTGAAAACAAGATGGAAATCCAGTCTGTGTCCAATGACATTGGAGGCTTTTTATGTCAAGGTTCAACTACTGTCTCCAGCCTCAAGCCCTGTGTGTCCCAGCTGCCCTGCGCAGGCCACCAGAGGACATCTTTCACCCTGCATCTGCCCTAGGCTATGCTGGATTTCCCTTCAAACTCCATATTGCCTCTTAACATTTGCCTTTGCAGCTCCCTCTTCTCAGGGGTTCCTTTCAATTCTTCATTCCCTTTTCAACTAATTTTCACTGCTATTTCAGTCCAGAGGGATCAATTGAGAAGTGTTTCCACACCTCACAATCAGAATCTCTCTCTCTCTCTCTCTCTCTCTCTCTATCTCTCTCTCTCGCTTTGTTTACCCTATCATGGCAGTAACTCTTAGCAGCCAATACAACAATGGCCTGCTAATATTTCTGTCTCCTCCACCATCTGGGAGCTTCTAGAGAGCAGGATTTATGTAATCTTTACCACCATTTTCCTAATAGGTAGAAACAGCCAACAAACAATAATCGCTCAATAAACACTTACAGAACAAATGGTTCCAAACAAACCTTTATTTTAAAACATTAAAGAAAGGTAGCAATGATCTACCATCATTTTTAAAAAAGAGAGAGATGTAATACATTTTATGATTTCCATCAAAACCGATTCAAATTTAATCTTGGCCCTTAATGGAGTAAGCTTCAGCTGTCTGGAAAAATCATTTGCTTGTGATGTTTTAGCAGGAGATGTTAAATGAATGAGAATGTTGTTCTCTAAATTTTTCATTGATCTTTCAGATACACTTTTGGGAGGACAAGGGATGGGAAGAAGAAACCATGACTCTTTCACAGTGCCAAGGATTGTGCCTTGAATACTTAGCTGCTTGATGAACATTTGATGACAGACTCATAAATTTAGAGCTCAAAGGAACCTTGATGACTGACCGAAGATTGATTGAAAACTGAACCATTCAGACCCTGGGAAATGGACCACAAAGCAACTGTCACTGGCCAGTAAAAGGAGGGAATACCTTTTGCTATTCCAAGGATCTGGTCCCAGGTGTCTACACTGAAGGCTTTCCAGGAACCCAGCAATTCCTGCCAAGACTGCATTTTCTGGTTTAGCTGCTAAGGCTTTCTGTATGGAACAAGGAAATACCTGCAATACTTTTTGTCCAAATGTGTTTAGCACAGCATTCTCCAATATACCTTCCCAAGGAAAGCATATCACGCATTTGCTGGAAAAAAATCCAAAATTTCCACCGTGATAGGATCCACCAGGGTGAGGTTAACAGAAATTCCTAACATAACCAGGGCACTTTAATTTCCCACAGAATGGTTTCTGACACTGACGCCTCCATTTTGATTTGTATGGCTAGAACCTGTTAGAGCGCCTCACGCTATAACCTGTGCTTCTCTACGTGTTGCTTGTTCTATTACTGAAAATCCCAAGAATGTGACATAATGGTAATAACCTTCATGGTGAAAAGTGAGTTTCCTCCCTGTCTGGGAAAGCCCTCTTTCAGACAAGATGGGACATGTTGGTCTGGGAGACAGTTTAGGTCACATGTTCTCTGCCACACCCGGGTAACACAGAGGCAGGGGTGTCCACTCACACTATGCCCAACTTTTCTAAGCCTTCTTAATTTCTTCCCCAGCAATAGATACAGTACACTGAATGACAGTCTCACCCAATGCAATCTAGTGCAGGTGACTCGAGCACACAATCAAAGCTTACTCCAATACGGAGAGAGACGCGGTCCCAAGGGACCTAGGCTGCTTCGTTTCACAACTCCAGGGCACCTTTCTCTCTCAGCTATTGTACAAGTGACCTAGAGTTGGTTGTCTCATATTGTTGCTTAATTCTCTTGGTAAAATGTAAAATCTCAAATTTTAGGTTCCTAAATGTCTTTTTCATTCTAGTCTATAGCTCTTTTTCTAGGCTCTGTTCTTGGGAACTGACATTTCTTCTGGCTAAAATAAAAATTCCTTACCTTCACTAATAGTTGACAAAACACTTTCAAGCATTTTATATCACATGAAACTCAATAATCCTGTGAGAGGTAGTCAATTACTATTGCCTTGTTTACAAAAATGAGGAAACTGAGGCTGAGAGAGGTCATGGATTTACTGAATCAGCCAACTGGATAGTAACAGAGGACCTGACTCCTAGTGTGTTGTTTATTCCATGAAAACAAATGAACTCTGGCATATAAACAGAATGACCATAAATGTGCCATTACTGGCTCTCCATCCAGCCTCAGACTCTCCTATTCATCTTCAAGACTGAAAGAAGACCCGTGCACTCTCATGAGTGAGAACTTCTAGCTTCCATGTGACATCCTTCATTGTCCTCCCCTTCTTTTCTGGTCCCCACAAGTTTCCTGATGTCCTGCTTCTGTTGTCTACATCCAGGAAGATAACCTTCCCTCAGTGCCAGAGCCATCTCTGAGTCAAGTCCACTAACATATAGGGAGAAGAGGACAGGAAAGAAGCCAGGAAATGTGCCCCACCCTCCCTGCTTCATTGTTTTAGGGTAGGAAGGAGTATTACTGGAGAGTTGGAAGTACTGAGACAAGTGTATGTGTCTGACTCTTTCTTTATGCTATTCCTTTTTCAATAGTTTCTTCTTCCACAGCTGTCACTGGCCCTTCATGTAAATAGTATCTGGTGGCCTGCACCTCTAATCCTCCAAATACGTCTAGATGAATCTGAATTTCAGACAGAGCTGGATTAAGAGACCTAGATATGTAACAGCTCAGAATACTGGTGTGCTAGTCATCTTTGTTTCTATGACAAAATACCTGAAATAGATCAATTTAAAGGAAAGAAAGTTTAGGTTAGGCTCATGATTTCAGACGGTTCAGCCCTTGGTTGGCCTGTCACTTTAGGGTCTATGGTAAGACAGGATATCGTGGCAGAAGGACTATTTGGAAGTAGAGGTTGCTTTCCTCCTGGAAGCCAAAAAGCATAGAGAGAAAGTGATAGGAGGGAGGCAGGGACAAAATATACCCTTTAAGGCCACACCTCTAGCGACCTACTTATTACCCATAGGCCCCACCTCCTAAGTTTCTGTCACCTCCCAATAGCCTATTAAATTATGAATCCATAAACAGATCCATCTGTTCACAAAGTCAGAGCCTTCATGATCCAATCACCTCCCAAAAGTTCTATCCCAGAATGCTGCTGCATTGGGGATCAAACCTTCAACACATGAGCTCTGGGGGGACATTTTAGATCCAAATAATAAACAGCCACTGATGTAAATTTACATTAGTCAGTTTCCCCTTGCTGTGACAAAATGCTTGACATAAATCAACTTTTGAAAAGGAAGATTTCTTCTGGCTTATGGTGTCAGAGAGTTCAGTTCATAGTTAGCTAACTCCATTTCTTTTAAACCTGTGTTGAGGAGGAAACATCATAGCAGAGGGCACAGCAAAGGGAAGCTGTTCATCTCATGGCAGATGGGAAGCAGAGGGAGGGAGAAAGAGCTAGAGAGAGAGGAAGGTGCTGGGGACAAGATATCCCTTCCAAGGCACTCCCTCCGTTACCTGCCACCTCCAACTGGGTCCCAGCTTGTAAAAGTCCATTTAGGTATGAAGTCACCAATGGATTAATCCATTGTTAAATTTGGTGCACTCATGATACAGTCACTTCTCTAAGCCCTGTCTCAACATTATTGCATTGGTGATCAAGCTCTCAGTATGAATTTTTGGGGGACTCTTCACATTTAAACCATAACAAAACTGGAATAATTGCAATTTAATTCCAATTTCCTTTCATGCAACTATCAGTTTCTTTCTCACAGTCTCCTTGGGTGGTAATTTGAAAGTACTCTTCACCAGGCTTGATCTGTCTCTGTAGTTCACATGCAGATGTGCCACATATGTGTGCAAGTTACTTGACACAACCATACCTGAAGGTGGATATCACAATTAGAAACATTTTAAACCTAAATAGGGACAACATAGTGCTATATACTTACTGAGATCAAGCAATCTAATTCTTTTTCTTTGTATTTAATCCTTTTCATATTCAAATCATGATGGAATTTTGAAAGAAAACTGAATTGAGAACAACATCAGAAAAGAGGAAAGAGTTTTGCCAAGTTTTATCAGTACCCAGACTCTGTTTGGGCCAGTAGAAGTAAAGGAATAAGAGAATTTCTTTCTAAATAGAATTTTTATTAATAGAAAATTAGTTTATGCCTGGAGTCACTAAATGTTGAACAAACATTTCTAAAATATATCAGTTTGAAGGAGTGTCAACCTATCAGCCTGCAGGATGCTCACAATTTCAGGCCATTCCTGGCCCTAGAGAACAAATCAGAGCAGGATCCTTGAATTCACTCAGCCTTTGCTTGCTCTTCTATGAAATAAAGGAGTTAAAGTGAACACTTAACAAATATTAGTTAACTGAGTACCTTTAAAGTCATATGAATTGGTGAAATTCTTCTTGAAAGAAGTAGACAGTCAGCTGGAATTTAGAAATCTTTTATGCTAGGGATTTTGCCATGACAATGCTTCTGTGGTAATAAGATTTGATCTGAGGAAGCAGCAAGTGTTTCATTCCCCTACCTAGGCTGGAATCTCTTTTCATTCCAGCTCATTTTTTCCTCACTTCTTACAGAAGCCCAGTTTAGCCACTGTTTTTGGAGGAAAGTTGTGGGTGAGAGAAGAACAACACTAAGCGATCGATCGGAGATGGTGATCCCAGAGACACCATTCAAGGCCTTCCCTTGGATGTGGTCAAACACTCTAAGAAGTGTGTGTGAGAAGAGGTAAGAAAACACATGCTCACCATTCACATGGATTAGCCTTGAATCCAGGGCTTCTAAAATTACAATGTGCATCCAGACCAGTTAAAATAGATAGGGCTGGGGTGGGGCCTAAGAATCTGCACTCCAAATGAGGTGATGTTGTTTCTGCCTCTCTGAAACCACATTTTGAGCAGCAAGGCTTTAACCCACATCCTCCAACTGACACAGGAACACAGAATCCATGGCATCAAGATTTAGGGACTGGGTGGATCAGGAAAGTCAGAGTCAAGAAGAGGACATAAACACACAGGCCAGTGATTATATTACAGTGTTCTAAGTGTTCATAAACATAATATGAATGTTTATAAGTCTGGGGGAAAGGGATTGAGTAGAGGAGAGCATGGCTTAAAAAAAGAAGTTTGGCAGAAATCAGTGATCTCCAATGGAAGAGTCTTTTTTTTTTTTTTTTTTTTTTTTTGAGCTAGTGGGGATTAAACCCAGAGCCTCCACAGTGAGCTACATCCCTAACTTCTCCTCCCTTTTCTTTTTTTGCAGTACTGGGGATCAAACTCAGGATCTTATGCTTGCAAGACAGGCACAGTGCTACTGAGCTAAATCCCTGGCCCTTGAACTTACAATCCTTCTGCCTCAGGCTCCCAGAGTGCTGGGATTACAGGGGTCCACAACATGTAGAAAGGAAATGAGAATGCTTGGGCAAGACTGTATTTATCACCAAAGTTAGTCAGCTTGCTGTAACTATAACAAAATACCTGAGATCATCAGCTTATAGAAATAGAAGTTCTACTTTAGCTTACAATCTAGAATGTGACAGCCCATGATCAACTGGCATCACTGATTGTGGACATGTCCAGAGGGGTATTATGCTGGGAGTACATGGCAGACCAAAACTGCTCACTTCCTGGCAGTAAGCAAAAGAGGGAAGAAGGGCTGGGGTCCCACTCTCCCTTCAAGAACAGACCCCAGTGACCTACAAACTTTCCACTGGGCCCCAACTCTTAAAGGTGTCCACATCTCCCATACTACCACCCTGACAACCAATCCTTTGAGACCCACACGTGTGTCTTCAGAGGACATTCAAGGTCCAAACTACAGCAGATGGCAACTCCCCCAGAGCAGTACTATTGTTTACTCTCTTTTATATTGTCTGCCTAATATAATTCTGGCATACAAATTCTCCATAAATACTTGTTGAGTAGATAAATTAACCAACTTCTTATTACATTTCATTTAATTTTTTATTGTGATAAAATATACGTAAATTTATCATTTGAAACATTTTTAAGTAGGCAATTCAGTGACATTAAGTACATTCTCATCATTGTGTAGCCAACACCATATCCATGCCCAGAACTTTTTCATCACCCCTGTACCCATTAAACAATAGTTCCCTGTCCCCTACTTCCCCCAGCCTCTGGTAATCATTACTTTATTTTCTGTCTTATGAATCTGATTATCTTTGGTATACCATATAAATTGAATCATATAATATTTTTCCTTTTATATTTGGCACATTTCACCTGGTATGTCAAGCTTCATTCATGATGTAACAGATATCGGAATTTTGTTCCCTTTGTAAAACTGAATAATATTTCATTGTATGTCTGTACCACATTTTGTTAATCCACTTATAGACTGATGTATAGTTAGATTGCTCCCTCCTTTTGACAATTGTGAATAATGCTCCTATGAACTCGGGTGTACAAATATTCATAGGAGTCCCTGTTTTCAAATCTTTTGATTACAATCCTGGAAATAGAATTACTGAATCACATGGTAATCCTACTTTGAATTTTTAAAGGACCTGCCTTACCATTTTCTTAATTTTACAAAGTTAATTTAAGTAGTACAGAAGATAAGAATCTCAGCATTTAGATTCTCCTTGCTCAGGGGGATGACCTTCTGATCTAGTGATTTATAATATGGGCTGTCCTTGTTGTGCCTTTTCTATTATTCTAGGCAGCTAAGTTAGATAGAAATAACTTAGACAGGGTCTGGCCTCTCAAGGAAGTCAGTGGAAAACTAAAGACATTAAAATTGTGGCTGGAGGTGCATCTGAAGAAAGCCAGGCCTCAGATAAAGATGCAGTGGCCAGGCCTACATTCTTCACTAAGGGATAAACAATAATTGTAATTAGCACCTGGTCCGATAAGTCCAGATAGACATCAGTCACACAGGAGTTGACCAGAGCATCTGGACCCGTCCCTTCCCAAGAATGTCTTTGTGATTTCCATGTACACTTGCTACTGACTCATTCCCTCTTGGGTCAGTGTTAGCTAAGCAGCTATACTTGTAGTCCTATGGGTTGATGGCAGTCTGACCCACATTATACTCACATTGTGACTTTGCTGTATAAATTACTCTTGACAAAGGGCCTCACTGGCCCTCCTGGAAATCCAGAAGCTGTTCTTCTGTCCTTGTTTCCAATAAACTCTCCTAACTTCTTCCTTTGGGTCACAACTTCATTCCTTGATTTTGTGGGACCATGAACTCAGCACATTTGACATCTAACAGGTTGGGAGTTACATTTCTCCTATATCACTACTAGAGTGAAGCTGGAGGCTGGGGGAGAGGGGGTGCTGCCTATTGCATTGCATAGTTTCATCCAAGCTGAATGGATCATTGGATAGGACTGCAGGCCTTCAAATTTCTAGGTGGACCAGGCCTCTCAGCAGTCTCTCTGCTGCCCCTGTAGCTGTGAAGGACTCCCCACACCCTGCCCCTGCAACCTGGTCAGTGCTGTGCTTCTTCCCACAGAACACCAGTAAAACTAGCAAGGCTCCTCCTGCCAAAGCCGAAGCAGTTGTTGGAAATGATGATACTGGTAGTAACATTTTCCAGTAGACCACTCAACTCAGAGGCAGCCGACCTCGGGGAGCATGGGCTGCCCCAAAACAGAGCACACTGAGGGCCAGGCTAAGGGAAGGGCTGGTCCACAGCTGGAGGCCATTAACATGTGACAAAGGGCCCTACTTTGTTCTCAGGATCAATTTAAAGTGCTACCAGGCTGTAGGGCAGGGAGTGAGATTCCAGGACCCAGAGATTCAGACTATCCAGACAGAATTCAGACTTTAAAGCACAGGATGTCTTTTGTAAAAAGCTATTTATTGAAATAACAGACTTTTTAAAAAATCATACACAATCTCCTCCCCCTAGCAAATTTGCTGTTTTTATTTTCCCGTGTTCTTGTCCATAGCTATTGCTATTTTTATTTCTGTTTTCTTTTTCTTGTTTTGGAAGAACTGGGGAGGGAATCTAGGTTCTGAGCATGCTAGGCAAGCGCTCTGCCACTAAGCTACATCCATGGCCCCTATTCCTCTTTTTATTCCTCCAGTCATACCTAGATTGTGTCTCTTCCTCACCTCTGAAGGAAGTTCTACCCAAATTATTGTCATTTTTAGGTTCCTGGAATTGGAGGGGAGAAGAGCTAGTCTCTTTCCTTTTCTATGTCTTTTGGTGTATCATCCCCTTACACACACACACACACACACACACACACACACCCTCTCAACTTGGTTGGTAATGTATTTTCACTCACTCCAGTTTATTGTCCAACTGCTATGGGAAAGGCACCAGTCCACGTGTGCTTTTTTGGCCTTAAATCTATTCTGGTACTGAGTCTGACAGAGTTGATCATCACAAAAGGAGGCAGAGGTGCTGTTTACCTGGAGGAAGTCCAGCACTGGGCATTTTGCCCTTCTTTTCCTGCCCCTGAGTGCTATCTTTCCCTTCTTCTCTACCATGACAGCTTTCAGAATTTCAGAATAGACTGAGTGAATAAGGGAAGATTTATAGTGTTTGTACACTACCATAAGGTATTTCATTTTTTACATCTCAAAGTCTTAAAACTATAACTTTGGCATTCTTAGCAAAGGCAGATGAAGATTTAGAGACTATGGGTGCTTTCAGGTACCTCTAAACTTATATCATTCAGGTTCTTGTCCATAGTGGGACCATAACATGGGCTTTGGGACTTTTCCCCAGCAACTTTTGTTTCTTGTCTCCCATGTCACTGACCTTGACCTGAAAACTTCTTCCACTTCAGGCAGTCCTGGTGATTCTCCCTGTCTACTTATTTCAACCGAGCTTTGTGCCCAGATCTCCTACTTCTGAGGACCTAACTCTAATTCCCAGTGCTTGCTGGATTAGGTTTTCTGTTCACATGTTTTTTGTGATTAGGCTAGCTGCCCTGATTTAGCACAACATGCATAAGCCGTTTCCCTCAGAAACAGGCAGGTCAAGATGCAAGTTTAGAGTCTTCCGTCTTCTGCTAACTCTGGGAAAACATTCTATTGTCCTTGATCCCCTTTTGTAAGGTTTTTTTTTTTATTGATTGGTTCTCCTTCTATGTGAAAAGAACTATGGCCTTGATTAAGCTCTGGGACTTGAAAACCAATATCAGGAAGATGAAATAACAGTATAACTTTGAAGGTAGAGTGGCCTGGGACTAGATCTTGACTATGCCATAGATCAAGTTTTGTAAGCTTGAAAAATGTGCTGTTCTCTCAGCCTCAAATTTAACATCTGTAAAAGGGAGCTAATACTACATCCCAGATTTCCTATGACATTAGGTAAGATAATCTATATGAAATTCTTAGTATACTACCTATGCATCACTCACTGTTCTATAACTGAACTTAAAATTATTTTCTTTTTCTTTTTTTGGTACCAGGGATCAAACTCGGGACCTTGCGCTTGCAAAGCAGGCTGTGGAACCACTGAGCTAAATCCTCAGCCCTAAAATTATTTTCTAATAATTACTGAGTACTTACTATTGTTATTGTATTAATACACTGATTTACATTCATCAGGGTTATTTTGACTGCAGATTACAAAAATACCCCACCCAAGTGGCTTAAAAATGAAGAATTATTTTTCTCACACAGCAAAAATTTCCCGAGGTAGGATGGCTCCAAAATTGGTCCTCAAAATTCGTAAGGATCCAGGTAATTTCCATCTTTCTTCCTGCCATATTTGTCATGACAGTGTCCACAGGTCCTCTCCTTTCATGTCTATAATGTGGCTTTCCTATAACCAGGATCATAACCAGGCACAACAACATCAAAGCAACAGACCACAACTGTACACATTTGTTTAAGAGAAAAGTGATTTATGCATTTCTGACCATGAAAGACAAGCTGATATCAAATTTGCCTTCCTGCCAAAAGCAACTAGAAAACTAGACAAAATATACGAAATGATTGTTTTCCAACATTATATGCAGGCCAAACAGGGTGACCCCTGACAGAAAACGTACACAGTAGATAAACCCTGCAATTGCCTGACTTTGTGCCTATAAGCACTTTCTGGATGACAGAGCAATGGGGAAACCCAAGCAGGTCACAGCAGGCTCTCTGAGTTTGAGACAGAGCTCAGAGATTGGGCAGGTGGGCATTGGAATCTGTGGGGCAAGGTAACGGGGAGAAGAAAGCTACACCAAGAAAGAACCCCAGAGATGGGCATAAAAGTGACTGAATACTAAACTTCACAGACTTAGATTAAAACTAAGATCAAACAATGAAATAACCCTTGAAGTTCTGTGAGTTGAGCAGTTCCCAGTGTTCACACTGAAATGGGAATTGTTTGTATTTCATGCAGCCAGAGATGAGAATTTCCATCAAATACCTGGACTTTCAGTGGAGGCCCAGGAGGGTCATCCTTTAAGATTATGTTAAGCTAGGGCCGGGGATTTAGCTTAGTGGCACCACGACTGCCTCCCAAGGGCAAGGTCCTGAGTTTGATCCCCAGCACACACACACACAAAAAAAAGATTAAAGTAAGCTTACATGAAGGCTGCCTGCCTCAACCAAACTTAAAACACAACTCTAAAAAGAACCAAGCTCACCTATGGGTGACTTAGCTGTCTATCCATACAAAGCCCATTTGTCTTTAAAGGAAGACAGCAAAATTCATTTATTCAATTATATAACAGTTACTAGCATCTGATAGTTACCAATATGCAAAGAAACAACAACAACAAAAACGTGACCCATCACAGGAGAAAAATCAGCCAGTAGAAACAGACTTAAAAGTAACAGTCATGCTGGAATTTTCCAAAAAGGAACTTAGATATATATTATCAATATGTTCAAGAAATCAAAGTAAAACATGAAGGTAATAAATACATAAATGGAAACTATAAGAATAATATAATTGAATCTCTACTTCTAAAAATAAATACAGTATCTTTTTAAAAATTCACTTGATGGGCTTAACAACATAATCAACATTGCAGAAGAGTGAACTTAAAGATACAGCAATACAAGCTATCCAAATTGAAGCACAAACCGGAGATAGTATGAAAAACAATGAGCCACGCAAGCCATAGTGACCTAGAGGATAATATCAAGTGACTAACATGCATATAATTGGAGTCCCAGGAAGAATAAAAGGCAGTAGGAACAATAAAAATCGGAGAAATAATTGCCAAGACTTTTCAAAAGTTGATGAAAGCTATAAATCACAGATCCTAAAATATTAGTAAACCCCAGAGAAGATAAAAACAAAATCATTGGAAAATTTATCAGAATAAAATTACTAAAAAACAATGCTAAAGAAGAAATCTTAAAAGTAGCCAGAAATATACATATGTATACTGAAGATAGAATGACAGTTGACATCTTATCAAGAACAATGCAAGCCAGAAACAAAGAATGTCTTTAAAGTGGGAAAAAAAAGAGGAAACTTTACCAAAGGAAAGAAGGAAGGGAGGAAGGGAGGGAGGAGGAAGGAAAAACAAAGGAAATGAAAGGAAAAAAGAAAAGAAGAAAAGAGAAAGAAGCCCTACAAAGTAGAACTCTCTATTCAGGGGAAATATTGTCCTTCAAAATGAAGCCAAAATAAAGACATTTTTAGGCAAACATAGATAGAATTTATTGCCAGCCAACATAACTACAAGAAATGATGAGGAATTTCTTCGAGGAGGAAACTAATGCCAGATGAAATTTGGGAACTATGCAAAGAAATATAGAGCTCTGGAAATGTAAACAAGTGAATTAATTTAAAATACTTTTTCTTATTTCAACCTTTTTTTTTACAAGATTATTAACTATTTGAAACAAAAATAATAATATAGAATGAGATTTATATGTAGAAAAAATTTAATAGAAACAATAGTACAAAGGACCAGAAGGAGAAATGTGTGTAAGACTCTCATATTATTCAGGGATCTCCAACCCCTGATACCAGTTTGTGGCCTATTAGGAGCCAGGCTGCACATCAGGAAGTGAGCCAGAAAAGCTTCTTCTATTTACATCCTCTTCCCATCACGGACATTATTGGCTGAGCTCAGATCAGCAGTGACATTGAATTTTCATAGGAATGTGAATCCTACTTTGAACGTCATATACAAAGGATCTAGATCACATACTCCTTTGACTTATCCCCAAACCATCCCCATTCCATCCTTTTGGGGAAAAAATTGGCTTGCACAAAACAAGTCCCTAGAGCCAAAAATGTTGAGGACTGCTATACATGACCCAGTATGATGTGATGTGGAAGTAGACCATGAAAAGATTGTAAATGTGGAAGCTACTTTTTAAAAGAGTAGCAAAGAGGTATAGCTAATGGTCAGAAGAAGAGATAAAATGGATTACTATAAACAAAAACAAAACTCAATCCAAGTAAAGGCAGAAAAAGAATATGGTAGATGAGACAAATAAGAAACAAAAGTACAAAGAGAATTATAGACTTAAATACACAACCATACTGAAATTACATTAAATATAAATGTTTCAAACACCTCAATAATAAAGCAGAGATTGTCAGAATGAAAAAAGAAAACAAAACCCAACTCTGCATTAGCTACTAAAAATAAAGTTTATAAATATAAAGTCATGGGTAAAGGTAAAAAGATGAGAAAAGATATCCATATAAATATAAGTCTAAGAAAAATATCTGCAAAATAGTTTTTTGTTTGTGGTATTGGGAATCAAATACAGGACCTCACCCATGCTAAACAAGTGCTCTACCCCTGAGCTACCTCTCTTGTTCCCTGATAAATGGTTTGTATTCAAAATATATAGTGAACTTTTATTATTCATCAGACAACCCAATTAAAATGAGAAAAATATTGTAATAGACAT
The DNA here is from genome assembly GCF_000247695.1 of Heterocephalus glaber. The sequence continues at coordinate 12,592,407 of NW_004624772.1, forward strand.
TTCACCAAAGAGATCACAAATAAGCACCTGAAAAATCCTCCAAAAAATACTCCATATAGTTCATGACTAGGAAAATGCAGATCAAAACCACAATGAGATACTATTATATTCCCACTAGAAAAGCTTAAATTAAAAATGTCTAATAAAGGTGTGGATAAACAAAAGCTTTCATATGTTTCAGGTGGTAATGCCAAAAAAAAATGTGCAATTGTTAGTTTGGAAAATAGTCGCACAATGTATAAATTTAGATGTAAATCTACTATATGATCCAACAATCTCACTCTCAGGGTATTTTGCTAAGGGAAAGAAAACATGTCCACACAAAAACTTGTTTTTGAGTATTTCTAATACACTTACCTATAATGTAGGTTAAAACTGGAAGTAATCAGGGACTGGGGATTTAGCTCAGTGGTTCTGCCACCTGCCCCGCAAGGGCGAGGACCCGAGTTTGATCCCCGGTACCAAAACAAAACAAAACAAAAACAAAAAAACTGGAAATAATCCAAATATGTATCAACTAATGAATGGATAAATAAGCTGTTGCCATATACAGCAATATACATGCATCTCAAAAGCATTATAGTATGCAAAGGAAGTCATACATCTGTATGAGCCAATTTATGGGAGATGCTTGAAAAAGTAAAACTATAGGGAGAGAGATCAGATCAGTGGGTGCCAGGGACTGGGTGTGGAGGGAAGGGGTTGAGTGTAAACAGGCACAGGGAACTTTTAAGGAAGATGGAAATATTCTTTCTCACAATGCGGTAGGGTCTAGATTTTTCAAAACATCAAACTTTACGCTTAAATTGGTGAATTTCATTATATGTAAATTATACTCAATAAAGCTTAAAAATAAAAAGTGAAAGTAAATGAAACAACCCTGTTCAAAAAAAGAAGCAGTAATCATAAGAAATCTGAAGCAGACCTATCACATAAGACAAAGAAGACCTTCCTAAGAATCTTTCCTCGAAGACTTCTCAAAACTCATTGGCCAGAAGTTTCTCATTTATTCCCCCTTAAGGTAATCCCTAACAAGGAATGGAATTTATGAGAATTAGTTTAGAATTGGCATAGAGATAGAGCTGTCAAGAGTCACCTGCAAGGACTAGGGATGGAGCCAGACTCTGTTGAAGTTTGTGGCTCAGTAGAAGGGAGAAGACCCTCAACAATACTGAGGCCCTGGGGCCGGGGATTTAGCTCAGTGGTGCCATGCCTGCCTGGCAAGCACAAGGTCCTGGGTTCGATTCCCAGTACCAGAAAAAAAAATACTGAAGCTCTGTTAGAAAAAAGGGCAACAGAAGCAGTCATAACAAGTAAGACCCCAAATTTCAGTTGCATTTAATACCATCGAAACTTACACATCTCTAACATGACAGAGCAATGCAGGTATTGCTGGTTGAAGGCAGCTTTCCTCCATGCAGAGATTCAGGGACTCTCTCCCCTTCCTTGTGGCTCTGTCATCTTAGGCCTCTGCTTCCACCTAGTTACACACAGAAAATAGAGGAGCAAGTAGTCACACAGCTACCTCTTAGCCTGGCCCTCTTGGAAGTTATACGTGCAATTTCTGCTCAATCAGCCAGCCCCTGACAGGAGAATGATTCCTAGTGAAGACTGCGCACTGAGGAAAGTGGCACACACTTGGTGACTGCTGGTTGTTATGGTTTATATCTAGGCACCATCCCCCCCCCCCAAGCCTCCTGCTCTTGTAGGTGGGGCTTTCGGGAGGTGACTGGATCATTGTGGCCTGGGAAGGTATATTTTCCTCCCTCTATCCCCATCGGTCTCTGCTCCCTCCACCTCGGCTGCCATGCCATGTGGCACTTCTCAACCATGTCCAACTGCCATGCCATCCTGCCTTGGAGCCAGCCAAGTATGGATGGAAACCTCTGCAAACTGTGAGCTAAAATAAACATCTCCTCCTTTAAACTACCTGTGCCAGATATTTCATTAGAAAGTAACTAAGATACTTGTTTAAAGTAACTGGTTGTCTGCCACATCCGGGGTCAAGCTGGGAGCATTAAATGTTGATTGACAAACCAACAGCTCCTACTAGAATTTATTTATCTTTTCTCAATTATCTCCCTAACAATTCTTTGCCACATTTGTTATTCTTGTTTCTATTTTACAGATGTGGGACCTGAGACCAAGCAAAGCTAGGAAACTTAGCCAGCCAGGGTCAGATAGCTTTTGTTAAGTAGCAGAGCTGGGACGTTTCCCCAGGCTGCATGACTCCACATCTAACTCTCTTAACCTCTGTTATTGCATGATGGAAAACCTCACCATCTCTCTTCATCATTTGACTTCATCATTAGGCTCAACTGAGCATCAGAAAGAAAGCTTTTGAGAACGGGCCACACAGATGAGGAGCAGGTGTCTGCTTCATGCTCGCCCAGTGCTTTTTGTCCCAGTGTCATGCACTGTGGAAACGCCCCACCAGCCCCTCTTTGCTAGAGTAATGTTGACCCATGTCTGGGCAAATAAGAAAAGTTTAGCATGAGTATGTCTGTTCAAATAAACCCTATGCTCTCATTTGGCAGGAATGACTAGTTCCCATGACTCCCACAACAGGATCCCCCAGCCCCTAAATAGCAAGAGTTTTCCTGTCTGTTTTATTAGCATGCAATGAGATGTGGTAAATTTTTGTTTTTCATCATAATCTTTGTTCCTGGCATTTTATATTTCATATATGTGTTAGAGTGTAGCAGAAGGACTATGTAAATGTAGGAAGGAGCCCGGCAAAGGGGAGATCTGGCAAAGAGCGGTAACAACTCATTGAGATAGTGGTGCAGTCTAGCTCTCTCTTTTTTTCCTAGTGCTAGGGGTCGAACCCAGATCCTCAGGTATGCCAGGCAAGTGTTCTACCACTGAGCAATACTCTCAGCCCCAGACCTCATTTTTTATTAAGACAAAACACCACTGTTCCTATAGCTGTCATTGTTACCTGAACAGGTTGGAGGAAGAGAATAATCAATGAGTTCATTCTGATATAAATTCCTTGATACATTAACTGAAATGTGTTCATAGTGGGTGAATTTTTTCCCCTGGAAGAGATAGCCTCACTCGAAACATTCACCTCTTTAATCGGAGACCAGAAATTTTCCAAGTTAATTTATTTTAAGCAATTTCCTGTTGGAAATCTAGCACAAAGGTGGTCAAACCCTCCATTTGAAGTGCTAATATTTCACACTGTTACTCCAGTCGGTTCCCTTGTCTGCATTTGGAGTACTTTGTGGAATCATTTCACTATTCCATAATCACTGTAATATACTGTCTAATCTTGGACTACTTACTCAGGTTCTCTGAGCTTCACATGCCTCATCTGTAAAATGAGGGGTTGGGCTAGATCGGTGGTTTTGGATTCCTTTTTCCCCAAATAATATTTGACATAAAATTTTGACATAGAAGTGACAAAAGCAGAATTACTCTTGATTGGAGCTGAGACAATTAAGCAGACCTACCATGTGTTCAGCCATGTGCTAGGTGCCTGATTTACAAAGCTGAGTGAAGCACATGCTCTTCTCTCATGCTGGTGGAGGAGATGATCTTATCTGTTTCAGGGGTCTGGGCTCAGGCAGGTGCAGAGCAGAAAGTAGAGGAATTAGTGCTCATGGGGCCAACCTCAGATGTTTAGGAGGAGAACCACGGAGTGAATGCCTGAGCTCCTGTCCCCTGTGGGACAACTCTAAGCTCATTCTACACAGTTTGTACACAGCAGTGGTCACCTCAATAACACACTTAATTGACCTCCTCTTGCTCCCAACTTGCTCTCCCTGTTACCTCATTGCTGTTCTCTGAAATCAATTCTTAAAACAGTATCTCCAACTTGACTTTCTGGGAAACTTCTCCTAACAGAGTAGCCGTGAAACATACACAAGGCATTTCCAAGGGAGGAGACAGCAGAGAGTACATGGGAGGGATGAGCAGCTCAAGGCTGGCAGGGCCATTTCTGTTCCCTGCAGCCAACAGCATGGTATCGGGGATAGACTGCTGTTCATCTGCCCTGGACTCAGAGCATTCCAGCCCCTCAACTGCTGTATACTTAGAGAGAGCAAACCACTCTCATATTTGTTCACCCAGTACAGATGGATGAACCTCGCATGTTCCTAGGGTTAGGAAAGGAGCATCTGCTGTCTGCTGCTCCTAGAAACAAGGCCCTTTGTCAGGAGCTCCTGGGCCTCCATGGGTTGCAACACCCTCCCTCATTTTACATTGCAATCTTGTGCTGGGAGCAGAGCTCGTTGTGATTATTACCTCATTGTATTTAATCTGCAAATGAGGAGTTACAATTGAAAATGTCTCTTGAAGGGCAGGAGGTATGGACTAGAATTTTACAATAAGGATAGTAGGAAACCAGTCCTCACATTGTCAAACCACACAGACAAAGTAAAGGAAATGAAAATGAGAAAAAATTAAATGAAGGAAAGGAAAAATAATGGTGGCAACATAAGGAGGAAATGGATGGGAGGTTATATAAAATTCATGCTGTAAGCCATATTCGTGTGCTAGAGGGAAGCCATAGCTATGGCTATAAGATTTTTAATCACTGTGTACCATGAAAAGGAAAACACTGGCAGTTACAATATTTACAGAGTCCATAAGGTGAAAAGAAACCAGTCACTAAGGAAAAGTATGACTATTTGTGGTACTGAGACTAGAATAAAATCTCTCCATGGTCTGAAGCAGAGAGGTGGCTGCCTGCCGTAATGAAGAGCATCTATAAACCTGTCCTTGCGGGAAACACAATGACGAAGCACACAGGGCTGTTTCTTAGGACATCCCTCAATACAGGCTGATGGCATCAAGACAAAGTGCAATTCAGTAAAAGCAACTTTATGGGGGTACTGATGAGATATATACAGGTATTAAGCTCACTGATGGTCTACTTAATTCATAACTCCAGTCAGACCTTAGGGTTTCTGGAAGGATGTACAGGCTGCAATTTTTCTAGTAATCTTCCATAAATACTGTTTTGCTCAGCTAAGCTTTTAAAAATATGGATAGACAGTAAGTTTGAAATCATTATCTAGGTGATGGCTGCTCTTGTGGGTGGTTAGGCACAAAACCACCTGCTTTGTCCATCAGTCAGCAGAGCTGGGGCAGACTTGACATGCCCTTGAGAAAACGCTGGGGCACTCCAGGAAAGCCACCCCTTGCTCCAGTGGACCTCCTCTCTTTTCTGGGGCAGGGCACCTGGGATTCTCCCCACAAAGTAACCATGCACCCTAACTTGGAGGCCATTGGGTGGCACAGTAATTTTAGGCCAACAAAAATACTGCGGCTGGTGCAACAAACCCATTTCTGCTGTGGGGATGAGAAACCATTCAGTAAAGTACCAATGAAGTGGCTGACCATGCAAAATGCCACTCTTTGTACAGCCTCCAAGACAGACAGAGTTGCAAAATGTACTCTGTGGCTAAGTGACTTGCTGAAGGGGATTATGAGCTACAAAGGGGATAAAAATGGGAAGAAGTCTACTGACAATGATGGCTTGATTTAGAATAGCGATTGATCTGCAAGTCCCTTCCAGGAGAAAGCATGTCAGGAGTGAGGGTAGTAATCCTAATTTTAAACAGTGTAACAGTGGCATCTACATATAAACTTCACTGTCCTCTAACACTACAGGACAAACATCCAGCCGAGCCTTAAATTAAGGGAAAAGGAAGACAGTAGAGACAAAGACTGATCATTGGAAGAAAGAGTAGAAAAGGGAGTTGGCTGTACTTGGATGAATCATGATCTTGAGGTTGGAAAGATAACCTTTATTCTTCATCTGCTTGATTGTGGTCCCAACTAACTTAGTGACCCCTGGATGCCTCCTTCTGTAGGTAGGCATTTAAGCTCTGGCTGGAGTTTGTTAAGGAGGAGAGGATATCCCTATATAATCTAGCTGTCGTCAGCATTCAGCCAACTCTGGTTATTATAAACTAGGCCAATTCTTTTTCAGCAATTTTTACCCAGTGACTCAATGGAATGCTCCAAAGCAAAGTTATGCCTCTTTTAAAACACAAAACTTCAAACCAATCTGAAAATAGCTTACTCAGAGTTCCATATTGTCTTCTCCAGAGTCTTCTAAAAGAATCTATTTTCATATAAGGTATGGATGGGGGTTGCCAGATTTGGAAAATAAAATACAGAATGATAGGTTGAATTTGAGTTTCAGGTAATTGAGGAATACTCTTTTAGTATAAATGTGCTCCATGTAATATTTGAGACATACTTAATACTAAAAAAATATTCCTTGTTTATCTGAAATTTAAATCTTACTGGGCATCCTGTTTTTTAGCTAGCAACTCTACTCTGGATGTGTTGTCGTCGGTAAATATTTTTTTTAAATGTAGTGTCTAAAACTTACTTTCCAGTACAGCCCAGAAATATAGCTCATGTGGAGTGGGAAGGCTGGTGGGGAAATGGTTAAGGAAAGGAAGGAGCACACGCCCACTCTTCCCACCCCTCTACTCTGCCCACCCCAAGTTTTCCTGTAAAAGCTGATAAAGACCTTCCTGAGGGGACAAAGCCCCCTTCCTCACAGGCAGGCACCTGTGAGCACCACATTTGGCAGCCAGGCCTTCAGTAGAGAATCTGTTCCAACATCCAGCAGGGGCCACCAGTTATTTCTAACCTCTGTAAGTGGCAGCACTTTCTTTTTACCCTTGATTCTGCTGCCTCTACGCATTGTAGGAGATACTTTCCACCCCTGAGGATAGCATATTTGTGCCCTACTCCGCCTAATGGCTTATGCCTCTCTTATCTGCTTACCTTCTGTTCCATTTCCTTTGCTCTTCTGGTATCAATCTTCTCCCATCCTCTGCAGAATCCCAGGTCTTTTGACACATTAAATAAGACGAGAAGCCCCTCCAGGGCTAGGGCCATGGATTAATAATACAGCCTTACTCTCATAGTGGGCTTCTATTGCGAAAGCCTCCTCTTATCCTATTTCTTCATTTTTCCTCATGCTCTTCCACCCTGAAGTCCCTGGAGGAGTAAGGCTATGTGGGTGGGTGTTCGCCATGGGGGTGGTGCTTGGGAGACATTTTTGGCTTGGAGGAGGTGGGTGGTTCTATGTCACCAAAGAGCATTTTCTTCAGCACCTCCCACCTTGGTCTTTTAGGGCTGAAGAAAGGATGAGAAGGACTAAAGTTGGGAGGTCACAGTGCAGGACCATCCTGCAGGTAGACCATACGGAGCACATTCCCTTGCGAGCACATTCCCTTGCTGTTACGAAGCTCCTCTGATGGGAGTTCCACAGCTTCCCCCATAGCTCCACCAGAACTGAATGACTCACTTGTCAGACAATGCAGGTTTCCTCTCCCCCACCCCTTTAACTCTAAGTCCATTCTCTAAAGATTCTATGATTGACTATCAAATTTAGTTTTGATTACTAATCCCTTGTTTAACTCACTGGGGAAATGTACACCTGGACACAGAGCAAGGAATCTTTTGAATGAAAATGATTATTGGAATGAAACATTGCAGTGGAATACGCTTCTCCCTCTGAAATCCTGCTCAGGTCATTTGGAGATTGTGCGCTTGGAGACTATGTGCACAGGCCATGGTAGGGTTGACATAGCAATCTGGGTGACTCTTAGAAGAAACAGCAAATTCATTCATTGGGAATCTCAACATTTTCAACCTCAGAGTTAAATGATGGGGTATTTTCACCTGATCTCAACAGGAAAGCCTGTTTGAGGGGAGAGAGTACAAGGTCCCCTATGGGGTTTTCAGAGGTAATGCCTGCAAAGAGATCCATGTAACCCAGATAATAAGGCTGGTGTAGGCGGCAACCTGAAGGTCCCTGTGGTCTGGCAAAGGAAATCCGAGTTAGGATTCATTCTCCTCCTCCTCTGGGATGGGAGTGGGTTAGTCAGAATTACTGGAGAGTAACACTTCCTGCCCCAGGCAAGTCTATACACTGGTCAAAGTGAGAACAATTGGTTAGGTAAAAGGTTACCTGTAGAGGAGGTTACTCACTCTGGCAAATAAGCACCAGTCACAAGAAAAGCATCCTCAGGTTCCAGAGTCACAAATTAACGTATTGTGCTACTGTCCCACAGTGCTGTGTTTCTTTAGTTGGAAACGTATTTTATCTGTTGGTAGTCAGGGCCATGCAAAGGGTGTGGTGCCTAGGACAAACTGTATGGAGTTGTTCATGTGCACTTATTTCCTACCTCAAAGATGGCCCTTAGCTTGATTCTCATGACACAGTTGAATGCCCACCATCAGCTGGCTATCTACTTAATCCCTATGCTACTTCCTGTTTCAATGCTTCCACCATTATTTCCAGGACTGTAAGATGCACCATTAATTTAATAATACCTGGGGTGGGATGGGAGGATAGAAGAATCTCCATTGCTGTAAATACACACTTATTGTAAGCTCAGCCCCACCTGTCCTCACAGCTAATACTTAGTGATCTCTCAAGACTCCCGCACAGTCAGGCCTTATGTGAAGCCAGTTCTGCAAACAGGCCTAACCACTCCCTGATCGTGTCATGCCTGAACCTTGCACATATTGACACACCTGCTGCCACACCTATTAAGCTACCATGTGTGGACTGTAAGTACCTCAAGGACAGGAACCGTCTGACTCATCCCTGCTGTTCCTGGATCTAGTCCAGGGCTCGATATTAATTCACTCTATAATAGACATTGTGGACCTACTGGGTACTGGGCACACTCTTAAGCTTGCATTTGTTTGATAAACAGCAAGCTGGTTTTTTTTATTTTTAAGCAAAAATCAACTCTGCAGTAACATGGAAGATACAAGATGAGAATGTGCCAGACTCTTAGATCCTTCCACTATTAGATGGAAGCAATGCATATGTTGTGCTAAACCAGACGTGATCCAGTGCCCCAATGTGCAGTCCAGACGTTAAGAGTTCTGGGTGGTTAAGAAAGAGAAAGATTGATGAGGAGAAATCTGAGCTTCTGGGGAGATAGGCCTTGCATTTCTCTACAACACCAGCATCTTCCAACCTTTGGCAGCAAGCTTACACCCAAGGTTAACTGAAATAAAAAAAAAGCTTGCCCCAGAAATTCGGGGAAGGACTGGGATAGGGATGGCAAATAAATAATTGGGTATGTGAACAGCTCTGGAAAACGCTTGGTGGCAGGAATGGAATCAATTTTTTTGATTACAATATAGATGTAACACCAAAGTTACCATTTTAACCATGTTTAAGTGTGCCATTCAGTGGCATTAAGTACATTCATCACCAGGAAAAATTTTTTTTAAATTTTATTTTATTTGTATATGTTTGCAGTTTATGCAGTTTATCATGGTCTTGGGGAATGGTCAAATGTACATATTGCAGAATGTTTCTTCCTTTCACTTTTTTAAAAGCCCCCTTCCCACCCCTCCCCTCCCTCCTCCTCCCTGGGTTCCTCTATCCCCCTTTTTGTGTTTGTTGACATTATTTGTCTTCGCTCATGTTATGGGATGTAGTGTTTACACTGATTGGGGTTATTAGGTTCCTGCACATCTTTATTCCTCTCATTTCCCCTTCGCCTCCTCCTCACCCCTCACCCTTGTTCCCTTGTATCACTTCCCTATTGCAAGAGATCCACCCCTTTGTCCCTTTCTAGCCATCCTTTATCATTTTCTTTGTTTGTACTTTTGCCTTACTTAAATGAGAGGTACGAAGCCCATGTGTCTGGTTCATTTCACTCAACCCTGTATTTTCCAGGTACATCCATTTTCCTACCAATGTCTCAAATTTATCATTCTTTATAGCCAAGTAGTATTCCATTATATATAGATATCACATTTGCTGACAGTTTTTTCTTTTTCTTTTTGGTATGGGGGAATCAAACTCAGGTCCTTGCGCTTGCGCAGCTGGCGGCGAAACCACTGAGCTAAATCCCCGGCGATATCACATTTTCTTTATCCAAACGCCTGTTGATGGGTATACAGGCTGTATCCAGAATTTAGCTATTATGGATTGTGCTGCAAGAGGAACAGATTTTTAAGAGTCTGTTTCTGAAAGATACCTGGCTAAAAACACATTGGTCTATGGAAATAAGAAACACTTGTTGGTGGAAATAAAAATGCACCGGAATAAAAAGCAGGATTCTCCCCCACCTTGGGCAGTTTCTCTGAGAACATTTGTGATCTGTTTTGCACATACAGTATTAAGGAAAGGCGGCGGGGGGGGGGGGGGGGGTACCAGTGCCGCTCCTGTGTGTCTGAATCATCCCTGTGTAGTTTCAAAATGAAGAGCTCGACATTTTTTTCCCAATACTGAGGAGCCTTTTGTATTCAAATCAAAAGCACAAAACTCTATTGTGTGGGGGGGGCAGAGAGTCTTTATTGGCAACCGGTTGTGTCCATTTAAAGCCAGAAATATAGTTTTAAGAGCACATTCCATATGAAGTGCTATAGCTATTAATAGCTTGGTGAATTGTTTAAAACGGGTGTTTGTGGGAAGCTGTTCTCATCAGTGCCATAGGCACCCCGGAGAGGAGGGAGGTGGGCCACAGGAAGAGGGCCGGCGCAGGGTAGGAAGGACGGCCAGGGCGACTCCCCTTGGCCCTGAGGCCAGGGGCAGACACTTCAGGCCTCTGTACCATAGACGGACGTGTTCAGGGTTCAGTCCACGGCCCTGCAAGCCTTCCCCAGCTCTTTCTGTCCTGTCTGAATAATTTTTATCGAGGGTCAAACGGCTGTCTGGCGGGGGCTTAGTTGGGCAGCAGAGGCCAGGTCGCTGCCTGGGGGACTCAGGCACGGGTGGGTGACTCCAAAGTGGAGGACGCGGGTGTCCCGGGCCGGCGCCGGAGCGCTGGGATTTCCAGGCTTCTGCAGGCCGACTCGGAGGGGTCCGGGCGAAGTTCCTCGCGGGGCGGGGCGGGCCGGGGGGGAGGCAGGGTGGGCTCGGCCGTCGCCTCCCCTCCCCTCCCCGCCGGTGGCCGGCACCTCCTCCGTTACCTGCAGCGGGGAGGGGCTTGGGAAAGTTTGTGTTTGTTGCTGGCAGAGCGCCGAGCGGGAGGCGCGGGCGGGCGGGCGCCGCTCTCTTCCCTTGTGCTTTCGGGAAGCGGTCTGGGCTGTGCTCTGGGATCGGCGGGGCCGGCTCCCGGGCCGGCCGGCGGGCGGAACAGGGTGGGGAGGAGCGGGCGGGCACGAGCGGAGCCCGGGGCGCACGTACGCCCCAACGCGGGGATTTCTCGGCTCGCGAGGAGAGCAGAGCAGGCGCGCGGCCCAGCGGAGGAGCGCGGACTCTGGAGCAGCCGGAGCTGGAGGAGGAGGAGGAGGAGAGGCGGCGGGGAAGGAGGAGGGGGAGCGTCGCTCCCGCCGGCCGAGCATGGGGCGCCCGGCGCCGAGGCCGCTGCTCCTGGCGCTCCTGTCGCTGGGTAAGTGCGAGCGGGCTCGGCGGGGCGCTGGGGCACCGGGGGTTTCGGCGGGGCGCGGCCGCAGCGCGCGGCCTGGGGCGCTGAGGGTGCCGGGCGGCTCCCGAGAGACCCGGCCCTGGGGCGCGGGCGGCCCCTGAGGAGCGGCTGCGGGGCGCGCGGGGCCGAGCCTCTCCTCTCGGGGTCCGGGGGGAGTGGCCCATGGCCCGCTGCCCCCCCACCCGCCCTCCCTACCTGTTGGCCCCAGCTCACCTTGAACTCCTGGCCCGGAAGGTGCCTGCGGTTCCTGGCCGGCGTCCCCAGCTCGAGAGCCGAAATCGGAGGCTTCGATCCGGCTCGCCGTCCCCTCGACCCTCCGGATCTCTCTGCACACCCGCGAGCCCACGCCGAGATGCCTTTGCAGGGAAGCGAGAGAATCCACCAACTTCCTTCTAGGAAGGTCACGGGTGGCCCAGAGCGTTACAATGACAATCAGCGTGCGATCCCTTCCGTCATTGTAGTGGTGGCTAGATCTGCCTCAGCCTTGTCTTTTCGCTTTTCTTCAGGCTGCCAAGCCTCATATTTATACAAAGACCCAGGAGCCCAGTTCTCCAACTTTTCTACCTGTTACTTTCCCTCCCTTGCCCTGTCCCCCTGCCTTGTACCCTCTAGAAACCCTCGGCGCCTCCAGATTGTTTGGCCTAGCGCCCTACCCCCACTCGAGGATTCTTTCCTGGGTTTTTTTCCCCCTCTCCATTTTCCATTCACTCCATACATAGACACCATCTTCACATAGATACACGTGGTGATCTTAACCAGCCACGGAAATATATTAGGTGGCCACCATGGTACAGGAGGGCTGACCCCTAAATGTTTTGATATTCTTTGATGCCTGTGGACAGTGTCAACCTGGACAAGCAGAATCCTGAGACCTGGCCACAGGTTCTCTCCCAAGCCCCTAGAGAAGACAGATCTGGATCTTTCGCAGAGCATGTGGCTCATGTTGTGTGTCCCAGCCAGTCCCCAGCTGCACACAGGGTAAATTACTGTTGTGCTCTTTTGGCCTGCAGGTCCCAGGAGAGCCCTTCCACCGCCACTCCCCTCCTGCTGGCACCAGGACCACAGTGTCCCAGCCCCCAGGACTCCTACTGCCAGTGAACCAGCCTTTCTCTCTGCTACTGTGTTCCTCCACTGAGGGATTTTCTCAAACTCATTACATCAGAGAGTTCATCCAGGCACTCTGCTTCAGCTACAGTGCAGAAAGCCTCTGGATCTTCCTCTGTTTTGTAGTCTCTGTGCTTTGTGAATCTCATGCTTTTAGTCTTTCCCTTTCACTTTGGGACGGACTCTTGTGAGCTCTGTTTGTTGTACATTGCTGGTGACGGTCCACGTTGTTTAATTGGCTTACGTGTCTGAGCCAAGCAGGGCCATGGTCTGTGGCTGCACAGATTGTATGCTGGTCAACTCTGTGAATCTGCTGTTCACTTTGCAGTTTATATGAATGACTCCCCCTAGAATTTTCAGCTCACAACCCTTGCAACAGTTAACAGAGCCAGGTAAGGTAGAAGTTTGGGAAGAATGCCCTTGAGTAACTCTGATATGGGAGAAAAGGGGAGAGGGAGCAAAGAGAATCCAGCAAAAGTGAAATAGAAGTGGGAATGTTGCAGCTTGGGGAAGTCTTGGCTGTTACCAGAGTGTCCTGCCCTGGCCTGACATCTCATGTTAACTACACAAGGAATCTGTGGTGTCACCAGCCAATGCCTTACACCTTACAGTTCTGGAAACCGTTCAGTTCGTGGTCTGTCAATTCTGCCCTCAGAATCTCACCTGATGTGGCTTCCGCCTGACCTCTTGGAAGTCCTCCCTCCCCATCTGCACCACTCTAGCACTGTACTGATTCCTGAAACTTAATACATTGGTAAGCAAGATCACATTTCCTCTGGTATTACAGCCAGCATAGAATCTTGGTATCCCTGCTCTCTGTGACCTCCATGCTCACACTGTCCCTCTGTTCTGTGGGTTTCAAATAGCACAGGTTGGAGCTTCTTCCAGTATGCTCAGTTTCTCCGGCCGCTACTTAGGCCAGGTCCTGAAGTTCCTTACGCAGATAACTTCTAGCATCTTCCCTGTTGACCTTTTCCTCCAGCCTCCCTTCTAAATTCATTTTTTTCCTAAAGAATCATTTTTGGGGCTTCCATCAGTTCCTTACGATTTTCCTCCAAGGAGATGCTACCTTTTGTATTCTCTCTTCTCCAGTCTTCATTCTAACTTAGACATTTCATTCTGAGGAACTTGTTGGTTCTTTACATAGTATGTTGAACCTTCTGGCCCCTCCTACCTCTCTCCTCTTGCCTCTGCATCTCCTTTTCCCCCCAGAACCCACTTCCCCTGTGAAGCTTTCCTAACTACCCCTACCTACCAGGACCACACCAGAACCCTCAGCTTTCTAAGACAAATTTTCGCTGTTCTTGCCTGTGTCGGACCTGCCGTGTCCATCTGTTCATTACGATATTTCTTTTTTTTTATTATGATATTTCTTGAGTATGCACTCTGTCCATAACAGTGGCCAGTAGCATGGATCCCAGACAAGTGACCGAGTCATAGTGTCTGAGTGCAATTGGTTGGTGGGGTTGAATGGACAGGTGATAAAACAGAATGAAATACCTGAATAGAAACCGACAGCTGGTAGGAAGCAAGGAAGAGGATGATTAATTTTGACTTAGGGGTTGGAGTTGCATTTGCTGAAGAGGTGACATTTGAGCTGAGCCTTGAGGATAATTAGAATTTTCAAAGAAAGTATAGAAGACCATCTGGGCTCTGGGGAAAAGCATAAAGTGTAGATGAATGAGAGAGTGTGGCTCACTCAGAAACGGCACACGAGTCCCATGTAATGAGGTGAGAGGAGGTAGAACCTGGAGCTTTGTGTGCGCACTGTGCTGAGCAGTTGGAAGGGTGAAGGCTGGATCTGTTGGCCTCTGTGCTGCCAGGTCACCTGTGCTTTCTCATCATAGCACCCATTTGTCTTGCTGGATGTAATTGTTCCCTTGTCTAAATCTCCACCCTATTTATATGCCCTGGGGGCTACATTGATCTTGCTCACTATTCTAGGCTGTTACTGATAAGGTATGTAATAGTGGATGTTTGACAAATATTGACTAACTGGATCCATCCAGATGGATATATCTTCTTATCTGGGAAATGTGCAGCCATTGAAAGTTTGCAGGGTGTGATTAACCCAACAGGGTGATGTGTTTGAGGATGATAAATCCTCAACTAGTATGCAGCATGAATTGGAGAGTGGAAGGCCTGGAGACTATGGAGAGGGATTAACATATTCTCTTTATGCCTGTTTTTTAATTTTTGCAAATCCATTAAAATGGTTTTAAGTGACAGAGGAATTCCATCTATATTTTAATATTCAAATACTGTAAAATAGCATTAATTAGGTAGGCTAAATGGCTGTGGCAAGTAGCCCGAGAGCATAGTGGTTCAAACAATACAAGCATGCTTTACAGCAGCCCAGGGGATGCGCCATAGGGAAAGCTTAGGTGGGACCCTGTTCTGGTTCGTTCATTCTGGTGGCAGTCATTCTGGTTCCCAGGCTGGGGCAGTTCTGCTATCTTCAGCTCACGATTTATTTCTAAGATCACTTTGGTTGTCATCGTCACCACTTCAGCACCACAAAAGAAGAGGCAGCATAGCATAGACTGAATGGATACCTCTTGGGCCAAACTTGGACGCGGCACCACCAGATCTGTGCATATGTCATTGGTGAGTTTCATGTCATACTAGCTGCAAGAGAAGCTGGGAGATGCAGAGAAGCCTGCATCTATGTGCCAGCCACTGTGGAGGAAGGAAAGAAGGGATCTGGAGTGACAGCCTGCAGTTTGTATCCATTATAGATGTAAGAGGATGTAAGATAAAAAGAAAGATGTGTCCACTCTCCTGCTCAGGCAGCGCTCCTCCTATATAATGTGTGTGTGCAATGAATTTTTTTTTGGCAGTGCTGGATATTGAACCCAAGTCCTTGAGCATGCCAGGCAAGCTGTTAAACTGAGTCACATCCTTAGTCCTGCTCTTTTCTCATAGCTTCTGTACAGGGCTCTGCACCTACAGGCACAGAGTAATAACAGCTACAATTTATAGAGTGCATATCAAGCATCAGGCTCTTATGTTCTGTCGTTTATTCCTCACAGCAACATTTTGAGAAAGGAACCATTATTTTCTCCTGATATGAGATGAGCAAAGTGATGCCCAGAAAGGTTAAATAACTTGCCCAATCATACAGATACTCTGTGGCTTAGCCAGGACTTGATCCCAGGACTCCATTTTGCCTCTGCCAAGGAGAAGCTGATGAATGTTCACTATAACCTTGGGCTGTGTATTGCTTGAAATTAATTTAGGCAAAAAAGGATGATAGTGGTTTGAAAGCAAAAGTGCAGTTAAAAATAGGAGGATCTGGAGTGAGGTTGGCCCCACCACAATTCCTGAAGGCACTGGCTGTGCCAGCACGCACCTCTTAGATGTGACAACCACAATTTCTAGCTGGTTCCCACAACTGCCCCGAGGAAAGGGACTGAAGGACAGCCTGCTCCAGAGAGCACCAAAGAAGGAGGAAGGTTCAGCAGGAGGAACCCCAGTGAATCCGTCCAGCTCTAACAGCCTTTGAAGTGCTGTGGCCTTCAGAGATTCCTTGGCACTCATTTTAGCCTTGTTAACAGAATTCCTGTATATGCCAAGCTGATTAATGTCTGCCCTGGCTATAATTATTCTTATTAGCCTGCTGAATAGGAAGCCTAGTTGTCAGTGATCATTCCTTACAAGGCAGTCGGACTAGTCGGCATTTATATGGCTATTTTGTTTTAGTGATGAGCTGCTGAGCTGATTTTTCCCCCATAGATTGAATATACATTTTCATATTGGTGCTGCGTCTGGCAGTTAAATAAGGTGTGGGCTGTCTGTCAGTGTGTGTCTGCATCTCACTTTATCAAGTGAAGTTGGGGGAAAGCTGTCGGGGCAGTTCAGAGCTATTCAGTTTAATTGCATTGGTTTCTTAAAGGCAGGGTAGCAAGGCCATCTGACTCTGCTTTGGGAAAATAACTTGCACTGGCAAAAACTCTTCATAATTTATCTTCTGGAAAAGGCAAAGTGCTGCAGTTGGCACAGTCCGTAGTTTTTCAGATCTTGGACTGTTTCTCCCCACACCAACTGTAGTCTTTGGGAAACAACAGAAATAGACCCAGTGGTTAATGGCATTGCCTACAGCAGTGTGATTCCAGTAGGCTAGAGATAATGGCTCTGTGTACATGTTTGAGTTCTTCGAAGGCTGATTTCTCTCCAGTGGTCCTCAAGTGTTTGTGCTGGATTATAGAGTTGCTAAGCGGCATGATTCAAGTTTAAGTATGATATTCTGGGGGTTTGACTGCATCCTGTTTCACACCTTTCTAAGCAGTTGAAACATGAAAGCATTTACATCAGTTGGGATATTTTAGGGGAATGGAGAAGGACCAAGCGGTTAGTACTGCTCTGTCTAGGATGGATTCGGTTTAGAATGGTGAAGAGCTGAATTGTGCTTAAGGGTTCAGGGCACATTTCAAAATGTGTATTACCTCTGAATCCTAATGAGGTAGAGGCAGTTTGCAGGCAGATCAGCGACTTCTCAGACCTTCAAAGTGACATCAAGCCAAGAATATCCTGGAAGTGGCTCTTCCTGCTTTTATTTAGACCCAGAGTAGACCAGCACTTCCTAGCTTATGGGTGATGGTAATGGACCCCTATGGGTTTCAGGTGGGTTGTAGGTGTGTCATGATATGGTATCTTCAGCCCCTAAAGCCCAGAGATCAGAGGCCACTTCTAAACCTGAAGGTGTGTTACCCAGAAGACTATACAGATACTGTCATTTCCCATATGTGGTGGATTGGTGATGGTTGGCAGTTCCATCTTCCACTTGGTCAACCACAGTTCTTTCACCCTCGCTTTGGGATGAGCTATTTGAAGATGAAAGCTGGAAGCTTGGGGGTGTGGCCAGCGGCTGCTTTACCTATTCAGCAGATACTGAACCAGTGCCAACTACTATCGGATGGGCATTGTTCTCAGTGCTCAGGATTCTGCAATGAGCAGAGGAGACTCAGATGAGCCCTGGAAATGGGTAAAAGAGGCACTGGATGTGTGGGTGGGGCCATCACCGTAAAGGAGATGACTGGAGTGAGAGTGGAGGGCAGGTTCTTGGGAATGCCTGCAGTAGGGGACAGGAATTAGAGAGAAAGTTCTATGAGGAGTAGTCAGAGGGGTAGGAAAAGAGCCAGGAGAGCACTTTGTTGGAAGCCAAGCAGAGATGGGTGGGAGTGGACTTTTTAAAGAGCAATCAGTCAGATGCTGCTGAAAAACCAGAAGGATAAAGGTAAAGAGAAGCCCTTGGACTTGGACACTGTGGAGTCCGATCAAACAGTAAAGGAGGAAGTGAAATTGTACAAGTTGAGGAGTTACTGGGGTGGGTGAGGAACTTTGAGTCAGACATGATGCCCACCCCCTTGAGTGGTGCAAGCAGAAGACTGCTGTGAAGGTGGTAGCTTGGGGCATGGCAGGCCCAGACCCCTAAAACAGGGTCTAGAAGAGTCCAGCATGCTACAGAGCCAGACAGGAGACCCTGATGGAGGGACAGGCTGGAGATGAGGTGTAAGCATGACTGCTGGACGTGGGTTTTCCTGCAAAGGAAGGGCAGTGGGTCCGGGGCTCAAATAGTGGCCCTGGCCTTGGAGAGTCAAGGAGGGAAGGGAGCGGTAGCGGAGAGCACAGGGGGCAGTGTGATGTGGTGCAGTCTCTGCAGAGCCTCAGCCTCTGTAGCCCAGCATGGCCCCAGTGTCCACAGACCTGCAGTGTGGAGGTTATCTATATGCCTGAACCCAGTGAGAACCTGTCTCAGTATAAAAAAGTGATGAAAAAGGGCCAGGGAAGCACCTCAGTATGAAGGCCCTGCATTCAATCTCCACTACCACAAGAAAAGAAAAAAAAAAAAATCATACTCCACGTGTGACTGTTTTTGTTCTTCCCACTCTCACTCTAGTTCCCAAATGAAAATCACTTGAAAAAAAAAATAGGGTTCTGATCCTGGAATGGGCCCTCCCATTGAATATTGTCTCCCAGCAGTGTGAAGCTTAGACAAGCTTCTTCACCTCTTCGAACCTCGTGCTGCATCAGTGAAATGGGAAGAGCACCCCTCTTGAAGGATCTTTATGAAGATTAAAAATAATATATGTAGAAAAATGCAAACATGAAACTTAACGTATGTAAATTGCTAGTGTGAGCTGAGGGCCAGAAGCATCAGCAGCCTGTGAAGGATGCTCAGGACCAGTCCAGCCTGCTGCAGCAGAGTCTGCAAGGCCCCCAAGGGGTTCAAATTCGAGCTAAAGTTGAGAAGCCCTAGTCCTTGAGGGTGCTTGGCACACAGAATACCTGGTGAGCACAAGACAAAGGTCCCAGTCAGGCAGAGCTAAATGGCAGTATCCTGGGCTGGGCTCCATGGGAGTGCCACAGGCTTTCAGTTAGCAGTGAAGGACAGGGGCAGTGTGGGTCTGTGGTGGAGGCCATGGGCCTGGTTTTGTGCCTTAATAGCCAGGGATAACATAGTGTCTTGCCATGGGATGATGGTAGAAGGATGGGGGGTGAAGGAATCAAGAGGGCTGATAAGAACATGGCGGAAGACGTTGGTCAAGGAGCCCACTTAGGACAGGCACGTGAGTGAGGCTTTTAGGCTTCATGAATCTGCGGGTTTGGGGGGCTGGAGGGCATGATGAGGATCCAAAAGCAGCTTCAGAGGTGAAAGGGAGTGGGTGGTCTGGGAAAATAGGAGGTGAGAGAGAACTTCTGACTTTAGGCTCCTGGAAGTAGACCTCTAAGTCATGATAGGTGGGGCAGCCATAGTTAAATAAGCACTTTCCTGGAGCCTGTGCTGCTTTCCTGGCCAGTTTGAGTTGAATTTCACACTGGATTGGGCCCAGATGGATGAGGAGACAGCAGTGTACCTTTTAGAAGCATCAGTCCCAGGTATTGTAGGGAAAAGGCAATAACCTATGATCAAGATGAATTGGAGGCTGGGAGCGGGTATGTTGAAAGGAACCAATACCAAAATAATTGCTTCCCCAAGAAACTCCTTCTTACGTTTTCTATACCATTTATTCTTGTGCCACACAGTGCACTTCCCATATATTAGTAGGCTTTATAACTCTACGAGGTAGGTGCACTTATTACCCCTGCTTGATAGACTGAGGCAGTGAAATAACTTGCTCAAGATCAAACTTCAAGTGGTAGAATCACTAGCACTCAAACCCAGGTAGCCTAGCTCCAGTCCTTCCTTCTTTCTTAGTCAAAATGTATCTTTGAAAATGTGGAATTGAAAAGTTGATACAGTTAGTTAAACTGTGGTAACATTTGCATTCCTGGGTGTATGTTTGTGTGTGACTGGAAATTGAATCCAGGGCCTCCATACCGCTGATCTACATCATCCTCAGCCCTGACTGATTGATTGATTGATTGACACAGTCTCACTAAGTTGCCCAGGCTGACCTCAAACTCATGATCTTCCTGCCTTAGTCTCCCCAGTAGCTGGGATTACAGATGCTGACTACCATACCTGGCTTGTTTCTGTGTTTTAAAAGACACAAAGCTTGGATTCTGGCCCTAGTTCTTGCACTCACTGGTTTTGTGCCCTTGAACAAATGGCTGAGTAGCTCTTAGCCCCTGTAAAATAAGGATTAGCCTAGTGGATCCCAAAGGTCTCCCCTCCCATCTCCAGGATTCTTTGAGCCATGCTGACCCCCGCTGCTGGCCATAGGGCCTCTTGGTTGTTGCTGGTTTCCCTGGCTCCTTGCCCATCTTCTGCTGCCCTCCAGTCTGCAGCCTGTGTGTGTCTCTCACCTGTGTGGCACCTCCCCACCACAGGCTGGTTGGCCTCAGAGGGCTCTGTTTGTGATTCAATCCTTGTATCAGCAACAACTTCCTCATCCCAGCCCATGTCCTGTGCTGTGGAGCTGGGGATCTTCCTCCAAAGTTGCCTAGAGTATGAGGTGTCCCCACCACCAGGCTAACTGGCCTTTCAGACAGACTTTTGGGGGAAAGCCAAAGAAACAGAAAGCAGTAAAGCATTTCTAGATGATAGACTATTTTTACTACTACTGATTTTTTTTTTCAAGTTCTGATTGAGGATATCAGCCATGAGTAAGGTAGGGTTCAATAGTCACATTTCAGTCCTCAGAACTGTGACTTGTGTTTTCTTCTACTTTAGCCTTTAAGTCTAGGGAAAAGCCTGGTTGATAGTTCTCCTGCACATTTTCCTTTTCCTAGCATACCCCAGACCCTAGTAAGAAGAGACAGATACCTTTTTCTGTGCCTGAATATTGATACTACTTTGGAGTTTACACCATCTTGAACTGCCCTTCAGGAGAGTTGAAATTCTGAAATTTCCAGTCAATATGTGACCTAATTCTTGGGGGACTCTTCCTTTTCTCTTGGCCTGAAAGCTGGATACAACCCCAACTGGAAGGATACATTCTAGAAAAACCTGCATATTGTTGGCCGGAACTTGTGTCTCTGACCTCAGTCCCTGCTGCATCTTGGGTGCTATCCAGCTCTCCCTGGCTACTTTAAGGTGCTACTATTGGTGCTGCTAAGCTCAGTGATTCTGTCCTGCTGGTCTTGCATGCAGATGTCTTTGAGGCTTACCAAGCACTTATTATCTTGTGTTATTGCAGTGGTGATGGGGTGAGTTAGTGCTTTATCAATGTGTAGCCCCTGTAGGATGTACTAAGAACAGCATATTAGCTGACTTGGCGTCTCTCCAGGGAGCTGCCAGTTTGGTTATATTGCAGAGAGGAGTTAAAGAGAAAAAAAGAGAAAGAAAACACTTTGGCACAGCTATTCATTTTTCCATTTTCTAACAGTTGGCACATCCAAATGTTTTCTTATTTATTAGAAGACATTACAGTCCATCATCTTTGGTTGAGAAATCCATTCGGTATATTCCAAATTAAGACCTTAATGCTTAACCCAGAGGCTGGTGCCTGGCGGAGACTTAGTTATATTAGTCAAAGTGGACACAGTTGTGACCCTTGATGGAGCAAATAATTTGTCCCTATCACGCTGTAATACAAAACATTCCTACTTTCCCTTGTGTTCTTATTTTTCAGTACTTCAGCAGCATTTGGGGGAGTATTTACCATGTTTCTGATACTGTGAGAGATTACTAAGGAATTAGGAAATGGAGTCCAAAGTAGGAATGGAACCAATCATAACTCATGGGGGGATGGATTGTGCATAGGTATTTTTTAAAAGTGAATGAGTTATTAGATTGTCCTGCAGATGGGGCTGTCAGAATTACAGGGATAAAACTGAGGCCAGGGGCTGTTATTATGGAAAAGCTCCACAGAGCAGGTGGGCTGGAGAGTAGAGAGTCAGGAGCAGAAAGGCATTTGAGGTATGAAAATGACCAGTGCAGTTTCTGAAAGGCGGAAGTAAATGAATTTGTCCTGGTCCATGCTCCATTTGGGGATTAGCTTGACTTAAGCTGGAAAAGTAAGAGACACCCCAGGGAATGTGGGTATTAAATTCAGGGAGAGGAGCTGGTAGAAAGGAAGAATGTGAGCAAAGTCACCCTCAAAGGTGTTGGCAGCATGGTCAGCGCCCGCGGAGCAGCTCAGAGCCGCGCACACATGCGGCTGGTGAGGTCTGCTGGGGCTTACAGGAAGCAAACTGGCTAAATTAAGGTGATAAGTCAAGCCATATCCTATTTTTGGTTGTTTCTTACAAGGAATACAGCTCACAAAACAATTACTGATGTTCCCCTTAGGTGGTTTATCAGAGCATTTCTTCAAAGAACTATCATCTGAGAAGAGACACAGATATATTTTAGAGGAAGGATGGGGAATTTTAGTTAGTTTTCTACGGAAACAAGGTTTATACAATTGTGTGCTTTATTCATTGGAGCCCCACTCTAATAACCGTTTATCCCACAAACACATTTCATCCTCAGTATCAGTATGAGTCCCAGAAAGCTTGTATGCTACCTGGCACATAGTAACTGGGGAAGGTACCACCATTAGCACTTTCTGGAGTGTCACAAAGGCAGCGAGGGGTACATACTGCCCAATGGACCCCCAGGGATCCCACACTCCAGCCTTGAGTTAATTTCCACCTCATGCATAAAGGTAGTTAGCATGCAGGCTGGACACAAGTTGAGTCTTAAGACGCAACAGTGATAAGCCTAGCTCTGCGTTCTATGCAGTGTGTTCCTTTAAGATATTGGACCTTAAAACACGTGTGAAAACTGAACACATAGGCACGTTTTAGTGACTTCTCTGGAAGTTTTCTCAAGCACTCTGCCTTTAAAAATGCCTATTAAATATACGCACACATTGCCTTTCATTAGTTTATGTATTTGTCCTGCAGTTATTTCTGGTTGTTTGATTCTTTGAATTTCTGCTGAAGGCTCTGTTCTCCGGAGAGATGAGGACATATTTGGACCCAGGAGCTCTGCTGCATGCAGCCCAGGCCACGCATGTCAGATCTTTGTCCAGGGTTCTCAGTGAGCCACACGTCTTCAGAGGCCAGCCATTGGTTTATGATGACCTGATTCATAGGATGAGTGTCTTTCTCACCCCACATGACTGTGTCTGGTTTTGTTTATCCCGGTATGAAGGAACTTGAATCTTTTAAAGGCTGGATTAATTTGTGTTTAGAAAACGTCTGTAAGAAAGATATATGTTATACACTACACATGTAGATCACATATAATATATCTAAATACATATATGAAATACATATGTGAAATTGTGGGTGGACCTTAACTCATAAACAGGAAAGAAGTTATGAGTGGGTCCTTACTATCTTTTGAATTTATGCTTATTTTTTTGTTACCAAAATATTTTATGAAGACTTACTTAAGACTTCATTTCCAAGACAAAAGTTTGTACTGTAGAGTTGGAGAAAATGGAATCCACATATAAAATAAAAGGGATGAGATTCCCAGCACCACAAAAAAAGAGAGAGAGAGGGGAGCAAGAAGGTTTTCATTCTAGTGCTTTTCTCAGTTTTTCCCCTGGCAGCTTGTGTGTAAGTCAGGCGACTCATGGATTCTCATTATTGTCTCTTTACTCCTCCCTTTGTGGCATCTGCTCCCTTCCTGGGCTTCACCCTGACATTCCCCATGTAGGGAATCAGACTTGTCTAGTCCCAGGGCTTGCTTCGAGGGCCTTGTGGCCGGGTTGGTCCAGACCACAGACCTCCTGCTTGTCATCACTGTTCTGCAAGCAGCCAGCTCTGAGCGACTTCCCAGGCCAGGGCCGTGGTGCTGCTCCCTGTACCATGGGCCTCTTCTCACTGCCTGTCTAGTTCCCAACCAGCGTTTATCCTCTGGCCTGTGCCAGGCAGGCACTTAAAGACCAGATGCAGCCCTGCAGTCCTGAAGCTGCCAGTTCAGAAGTGGTGGCACAAAGAGAAGTGGCAATAGATATCCAAGAGTTGGTTGTCAAAGACAAAAAAAAAGCTGTTAGTTGAAGGGAAGCATTCTGAGGCAGAGGTGCTTTTGCAGAAAGGTAATACAACTGAGAGTTTCCTTTGCATCTGTTTGTGTCTCAACCCTTCTCTCCTCTCTACGTGTGCATGCATTTTCAAAGGTTTTAGTTCCATACCTAGATTGAAAAGCTTTTGTACGGTCCAGGGCACCCACATAGTTGCCTTGTATAAGCCCCTGAAAGAACTGTTAATAAAATTAATGCAGTTAAATTTGGAATTTGGAATATTGAGATTGTGTCATTTCCTTAGGTGCTAAGAACTGGTCTCCTGATTGTGGTGTGTGTCGTAAATGCTCCAAACATACGCACTTCACTTCCTGTGATGAGCTTGGCAAAGAGCTTTTCTGAAAATGTATTAATAACACGCTGTTTCTGAAATTAATGAGATAAGTAACTCCAGTTAACCCACCTGGATGATGATCCAAAGGTCAATTCTGATTCTAAAATTTGAGAAGCTGATTGAGGTAGGAGCGTAGCAACCCTGACCTCACCAGGTCTGTAGCTGGGCCGGGGATGCACTGACAAGCAGGGAGACATCTGTGTCTCACCGTCCAGCTAGGGAGGAGACAGCCAGTCATGGTGAGCAGACCTCTGTGGGCCCCTTCTGAGCTCGACCTGGGGTGGGGGCTGAGGCTGGACAGAGACCAGAGTGGCTCAGAATGGCTTGGAACGAACGGCTTTAGCAATGTGAATGCATTTGAGCTTGAAATCAGTAGGCTTTTGGTCTGGCAGAAAAGGGGCAGGGGATTTGTTTGAAGCAGAGGGAAGAGTGTAGGGAGAGAGATACCAAATTATGAGATCATGTTAGTTTTTTTTTTTTTGGTACCGGGGATCGAACTTGGGTCCTTGCACTTGCAAGGCAGGCGCTGGAACCACTGAGCTCCATCCCCGGCCCTGATCCTGTTAGTTTTGAATGAATGCAGAAAACTTTTTTTGCAGCTGGAATGGAAGTTTGAGCTGTAGCACCTTTATGGGGAAAAAGTTGAGGCTGGAGAATAAGCAGTGTGGTTGTGAGGACCCTCATGTATTGCCTGAAGGAGCTGAACCTGACATTGTCGTTGAAATGACCCGTTTTTTCCTGGCCATGCCTTCCCTCAAATGCTCCAGATGCCTCATTGTCTTATAGACTTGATGTTTTAGATGATTTTCATCTTCTTGGATGACTCCTCTCCTTTTAGCTCTGCTGGGAGGCTGCCACTGCCCTGTGGGCCTCGACTCTAACACTTGGCTGAAAGTTGGCTCATCAACCTTGGGTGATGATGAGTTTCCACACACAGTAGGCCCGCAGTAAAGAACTGTGGAATGGAGCTGTTTTTATTCCTCCAGATGGATCCAGTTAGTCTTTTCCTTGAAGGATGTGTGAACCGAGAGTCTTTTCCTGTTCAATTCCTCACACGCCAAACTATCTCATTCTCCTGTTTACTGAACCTCATTGAGGAAGCTGGGTATAGACACTGCCCCCCAAAATCTGCCAAGGTCTGTCATTGTCAAAGATAGGCTTCAGGTTTTGTTGGGGTAGAGGGATGGACAAGCCAAAGGAAGAGTAGAAAACGGGCATAGGAACCAGCAACAAAAAGGTGGAGAGCATGAAGCAGCCCAAGGTAGGGAAAGGGAGAGAATTTCAGCAGCATTTGTCTCAGGTGCCGTTTGTGTCCATGTGCACTCTTAAATTCAGTATGAATCCCCCATTCTCATGAAACCGGAGGTTCAGAGGAGGACCAGGTGTTCACAGAGATCTTGGCAGGAGCCACTGGCCGGTTTGTACATTGCGAGGATTAGAAGTGGCTGCATAGTGAGGGGTGTTGGGCAGTGCTTGGGCTGCTGGCAGCTGCTGATTTTATAGAATGCTCTAAAATAACCCTTGTGGATAGACTGTGTCTCATCTTTTTGTGTCTGTGGTCCTTGGGCAGTGAGTTGTTTAAATCACTTCATGTTTATTGGGTTATTTTGGTTACTCATCAGTACAGATTGCCTCGAAGGAAGTGGTTTTTGCATCTTTTTTTAAAATTATCATTTGGTCATATAACTTCTCGGAACCTCAGTTTCCTTATTTAATCCTTTCAATGTTGAGTATTAAGTTGTGTGATCAGGATTTGCACACTGTAAAGCAGTGCTATAAGTGTAAGGAGGTTTTTATCACTTACTGAGTCCTTAAGGGCATAGCTCTGTACTTAATACTTGTTTTACTGTATTAGTTTGGGTTCCATCAGGGAAACAGAGCCTTTATAAATATTATGGAATGGTCATCTGTTAGAGGAATTAGACTTGACACAATTATGGGAGGAGCTGGAAAGAGTGAAGGTCTAAAAAAGGGGAGTTGGTAGAGCAGGGAAAAGTCACTGGTAGGCCCTCCTGAAGAGAGGGTGAGTGAACAAATTGAGGCTGACAGGAGAATCTGGAAACCTGGTAGAGGGGGACATCAGAGGTAGGGCTGGTGTAGGGGTGTGGAGAAGGGTAAAGGCCTTGCTGCATACCTCTGTGTTTTGCAGCTGGGCATCTGATGGTCCTAGGATCATGTTGGTTCACAAGAATAGCGTTTAGGAAGAGACAGAAGCAGAAAGAGCAAGGATAAATGGGTGCTGCTGGCCGCTCTGCTTCTGTCTGTCGCCACCCTTAATAAGAGGACACCAAAGCAGAAATGGCTGCTGCTTTACTTCCACCTCCCAAATCTCATGTGAAGTTCTGTTTTGTCCAGCCCTAACCTGGAATCGCAAAGAGAAAATGACTTTTAGAAATGTAGTTTTGGGTTAGCCAAATTGACGTAGTACAAAACCCTGCAACTTCATAATACAGAATTATAGATTTTGTGTGGCTCTGGCTTCTCAGGATTTTTCAAAGATCACAGAACTGGAAGTAATATGGTTCTATGATGTAGTGCTTCACCAGTAAGAAGGTCATTTAGTTAATGATCCAGTCAGTGTGTGTGTGTGTGTGTGTGTGTGTGTGTGTGTGACTGGGAATTGAACCAGGGTTGAATGTAGTTGGCTAGACAGGTACTCTCTGGCTGAGCCCTTTTTATTTTGAGACAGCATCTTGCTAAGTTGCTTTGAACCTCGGGTCTTCCTGCCTCAGCCTCCCAAGTAGTTGGTATTATAGGTGTGTACTTACGCCAAGCCTTTGATTTGATCTTTAAGAAGTGACCTGCAGTTTTGTTCCTCAGTTGCTGATGGCACTGCCTCTCTGTCTGCCTTGTCATCCTTGTCTGTGATGCAGGGTGGTTATCTTGGCAGCAGAAGCTAAACAAAGTTGCATTGACTGCAAAGAGTCCAGCAGTTTTGACGGAGTATAAGGTATCCTTGCTGTCACCTCCTTCCTCTCTTGTTTAGCCAGGAAACATGTATGAAGGCTAGCAGAAGATTTCTTGATATAAATGACTACAGATAACAGTACAGCCAGAATCTGTCGTGTAAATGTTAAGGAAGAACAAGGCTTAATTCTCTGGGCCACCTCTCTTCAGCCCTGTAGCCTGTCTCCTTCACACTGCCCATCTTGCTGTTCAGGCCCAGATGCCTTCTGTGGTAATCTGAACCCCAGGGGAAAAGAGCAGACTATGAGATGCCATGGCTGCCCCAGGACCGTGCCGCCATTCACAATCCTTTCGCCCATTTGATTGTCACTTCTAGTATTTCCCTCCATGCCACAACCCCTTCAGATTTCCTTGTGTCTGTCACATCTGCTCTTCTTCTTTATTGTGAGCCCTCTGATCTTGAACACTCCCTTTTCTCTAGGCCATCCTTACTTTGCCTGGCTCTTACTCCCAGGTAGACCCTGGTGATTATCATTCACTAGTGAGCTTCTGAGCATCCTAGGACTCTCTGCCATGTTTCCTCGCCAGTTCTCATATTGTATCTCAGTAATCACACCAACCATGGCCTGTAAGCCTTGGGCCTTATAGTGTTGCTGGGGAAAATCTCAAAGGCTGCCCTCCCAAATTTCTGACACTCATGTCATCTTTACTGTAGGCCAGGCTTCCTTTGTGTTCATTTTATGATGGTTTCCTATCATCTCCCCCCTGACCCTTATGCTTCACATTTTCCATGATCTTCAGCATCTGAGCTCTTTTCTGCTACTTTACTGAGAGACCAGTTAAGGATTCCTCAATCTTACTGCCTCAAAATATTTCTGTATTTTTACACATTCTTTTCTTTTGTCTTTTATCTTCCAATACTCTAGCCCTTTGACTCCACGCAACCTAAAATACTGTCTTTGTGCTGATGACTCTGCAAGGAATTTATCCTGCATGGACCTTCCTCAAGCTCCAGACTTATCATTCAACTGCCAACTTGGGATCTAATAGAGATCTCAGGTTTAAAATGGCAGAAAAGAACTCTGGCTTTGCCTCTTACACATTTGATTCCTCCAGTTACTTTGTTGTCTCTGTAAATGCATCAGCATGTACCCAGATACTCAAGCCAGAAGCATGGCTCAGCTCTGATTCCTTTCTTCCTCATACTCTGGGTCTTTCACTTATATGCAAGATATACAAGGTATATCTGGAAGCTGACCATTCCGGAGCGTGCTCACTTCCCCTGACTGCGGCTGGGTGTCCTGTCCTCATTTAGTTAGTTAACTGTACTTTCCACTGTACCGAGGCTTTTGCTTCTAAACTAGCCCCACTATAATCCATCTTCTGCACAGCAACCAGGCTGAGCTTTCTACAAATAAAGCAGGCTGTCTTATTTCCTAGGGTTGTTTTTTGTTGTTATTGTTTTTTGTTTGTTGTATTTTGAGACTTCATCTTGCTTTGTCCTGCAGGCTATCCTTGAACTCTGTGTAGTCCAGGCTGGCCTCGAATTCACAGCGATCCTCCTGCCTCAGCCTCCCGAGTGCTGGGATTGCAGGCTTGTGCCAGCACTCTGGGCTTCGTTTCCTAGTTTATACACTCCCATTTCAAACAGAATCCAAAGTCTCTACTCTCTCATTCATTTTAGTCCAGTCACCCTGATCCTTTCTCCTTCCTTCCCTTGTGCTCATCAAGCTTGCTCATCAGAGTTTTTATGAAGTGTGATGAAAACTGTGGTGAATGTTTAAATATTTAGAAATTTACTATAGTTAAAGACACATTGCCATTAAGCCCCCTCAGAATACCCATCCTCACTTTTTTTTTTTTTGGTAACGGGGATCGAACTCAGGACCTTGGGCTTGCCAAGCAGGCGGCGAAACCACCGAGCTAAATCCCTGGCCCCCCATCCTTACTTTTAAGCTATGTATCCCATCATTCTTGCCACATTCTGAAGCAGTTCTGGAAGTCCTCTTTCACGAGTGTCTTTAGTTATGCTCTTATGGGTGCTTCAATGTCCAGAAGCAATTCAAATTGTTTACCTCTCATGGACATTTTGACTGTGGGGAAGATCCGGAAGGCACACCCTACCAGATGTGGTAAGTAAGGTGGATGGAGACATACTGTAATGTTTTACAGGCCTGTCTTTCTGTTGGATGGCACTTGGCAGCTGCACTCATCTTAGTTTCGATCATACCTAGTAAAGACACTCCTGAGGACTTCCTGAACTGCTTCAGAAAGGGCAAGGACCATGGGATAAATGTGTTCAAAGTGAGAGGAGTATTTTGAGGGGGATTCATAGCAATGTGTCTTTTACTATAATATTTTTTTCCTTAAACGTTCACCGTATAGTTTGATCTCCTCTTGTGTATTTGCTGATCTCTCTCTGGATCAGTCTTGCCCTTGAGCTTCAACCACTGTCTGGTTAGAACTCACACTTTACCCTTGAAGAGGCCTTTCCTTCATCCTCCAATCGCTACCATACTTTTGTGCTTTGACCTGATAGAGTTTATCACTGGCTTCTCACTCTCTCCATACTAGAATGCAAGCTTCCGGTAAGCAAGGACTCTTGGTTGTGTGTCCCTTGGGCCTGGAAAGCTTCTCCGAGGGACTGACCAGGTTCAAGGGTGAACCTCCCACTTGGGCCTGCCCTCTCTTCTTGCCCACTTCCATGTTTTTTTCATGGCCAGGCCCTCTCCTCCCTACATCTTTGTACTGTCTTTCCTGGGTACAATCACTTATCTTTTGGCACCCATCCACCTTAACTTTTCTGCATGTCTAGTATAACTGTTCATTTTTCTCACACAGAAGCAAATAAAAGGAGTTTGCTCTAGTCTTGTTATTGTGCAGGATCCAGATGAGAGTAAAGACAGCATTGGCCTCAGTGGAGCCTGCAGTCTGCAGGAGCAGGTAGATGGCTGTGTCCACAGGTGAAACAGTAGGTGTTGCTCCCGCCCCTTCTCCTTGAAGCGCTGGCCTCCCTTGGTTACTAGGACACAAGTCTTTTCTGGCTCTCTTCTTAACTGCCTGCTATCCCTTCCCTTTTCTCTTTGCTAACTCTTTTTCTTCTGCTTGTACTTTCAATATCAGAGTTTGCTCTGGTTTTGTCCCTTTCCTTCTCTGCACCCTGTGTCTTGGTGACTCATCATCGACTCCCACATCTTCCCCTTTGGGCACATCTTTTTGCATTCTCTGCCTCTCGTGCATGGGGGCTTCCATGCCAGCTGTCCGCTGGACATTTCAACTTATCCAAATCTCATTGACTATTTTTCTCCCCTGTCTTTCCCCTAGAGAACAGTTTTCACAAGCTCTTAGGTCCCCTTTACTTCTCTCTGACCTCACAGGTCTGCCTGCCAATCCTTCCTTGAGTGTGACTCTGAGTTGTTGCCTTTCCCTTCTGATGTTGCACTGTTTTTTGGGGGGAGGAGGGGGTACCAGGGATTGAACTCAGGACCTCGAGCTTGGGAGGCAGGTGCTGTGCCACTGAGCTAAACCCCCGCCCCTGATGTTGCACTAGTTTTGATCCTTATTACCTCTCCTCTGTCGTCTGGCAGAGGATCTCTGGGCCTCGATGCCTGCTCTTGATCCTCTGTTTTAATCTCCCTGGTCTTAATCATGCTTCACATGTATCTAAGTCTTTGCTTATCTTACTCCATTTGTCTCTACTCACCTTCCTCACCACCCATCCAGTTTTCAGAGGTCCAGTTCCGACAGTAACACTGCAGGGAGCCCTTCACTAATCCCT
The DNA here is from genome assembly GCF_000247695.1 of Heterocephalus glaber. The sequence continues at coordinate 12,623,313 of NW_004624772.1, forward strand.
TTGGATGGGAATCCCCTCTCTGTCCTCTAAACCCCGTGGCACTTGTTTGCATCTTTCTTCAGTTACCTGTGCCCTTCCTTGTATTGCGGTTTCCACGTACATCTTGTCACTCCTGGCGTACCGCATGTGCCTTCCGAGAACATTGTGAGGCCGACTTACCCTCCTTCTCACCCGTCACCTAGCACGGGGGCTTCTCGCTCAGTCGTCGTTTACTGAATGAATATTATTATCTTGTATCTGTCTAGTGTATATCAGCAAGGTCTTAGCTAAACTTTTAAAAATAATTGCAAGGGCTGCTGTAGTAGAACCTTACTTGCTTTTGGACGGGATTTCGAAGCATGCCCATATGTGACTTCAGTACACAATCTCTGCCAGCTGTGACTTATTTAATGTGTACATTGCTCGTTTTCATCTCTTAGGTAGGGACTGCCTGGGTGAAAGTTGGTGTGATCCCTCTCTGCTAGACCTCTCAGGGCAGATTTTGAAGAGACAGGGTTTTCATCTGTTGAGTCACATGCTCCAGTAAAGGCCCCATGAGGGATTATAAGTTTGACTGTCTCTGTGTTCATTTCCGCCTCACATGGATACTAGAAACTCCATGTGGAAATCCATAGCCCCTAGTCTCTCTTAAAGGCCTCATAAGGACTCAGCAAGAGGGATTTAAATGGCCTTTCACAAAGCAAACCAAAATACCATAAGCTCTTTGGTTTCAGTGTCTCAGCCCTGCCTGTACACTGTATTCAATAACCACTGATATTTATCTCACAAATGGCTCAGATTGGAAAGTCAGATTGTTTGCTTCTAGGCAGCCCCATGAGATGATAAAATTTGAGCAATAATAGAAACAATTGCAAGGCTCCTTTGCAGATATATCATACTCTGCAGGTCTGGATGTAAAATAATGTTGATGATAACCTGAGATGTAAAGTTATTTCCCATGGATCTCAGGAGGAGGTAGAAGGAGGTAGATAAATAAAGTTAAGTCTTTATTGGCTTGTCTCTCTTAATGATTCCTCATGAGGTTGCCAATAGCACTTACTGAAATAAACATTGTGTGAGTGGTTGTTTACCTTGAAAAACTTGCCTGACTTTTCCTTGCCTAACCTCATCTATTCTACATGATAAAAGAAAAGTGAAGGCCTTTAATTGCTTCCTTGAATATTCTAAAGGTAGGGAAATGGTAAACTGGAATCAATGAACTCACGGTTGTTAATCATCTACTGCTGAGAAGTCAGAGCAGTAGGGCTTCTAAAAATCATCCCTTTAGGCCTTTGGAATACATTTCTCATCACCTTTTATTTTTTAGTATGAATGTTTGTGAAATTAGAGTTGCTATCACCTCTAATAAAGATGGTAGTACATCAGAAAAAAATTGAAAAAACTGGAAATTATTTTAATCCCTTTCTCTCTTTCTCTCATCTTTCTACTTCAGACTGAGACTATATAGAATTGCTTCTCTTAGTGACTCATTTATTTGCTGCCTACCTGGTTCACATTGCTATTGGAGAATATGAAATATTTTATAGGGAATTTCAAGCTATTTCTTCTTCCTCTTCAGAATCAACAGAAACAGTTGAAGGCAAACCAACCCAGCCCATGTTGCTTGCTAGTGCAGTATATAGGCCAGAAAAACCTGGGTTTGAGTTCCTCACTTAATAGCTGTTAGGGGCCTCTGTATTCCGCTTCCTTCAGTCTCTTTTTCCTCACGTCTATGGTAAAGGGGAAGTACCTACCTTAAGAGTTGTGTTCTTTGAATTAAGATAACTTTGTGAATAGCACCTGATTTGGTGCATGGCATATCAGAGACACATTATTATTATTCCTCCTTTTATTTAATCCCAGCGTTCTTGTTGAAAGAGATTTGGCGATTTGATAATAAGTCAAACTGAATACACTACTAAATAAATACTTGAGAAATGCCTATAGGATTTTAGCTGAAATTTTTGGTTCTTTTATTAATCAAGTACCTACACTATTCTTCCTATCCCATTAACTTGTTACCATGTCTTTCATTCTTGTGGTTACCATAGAGACTAGAATACATATCACTGACTTATTTGTGTCTATTAATGGACTTTTTGTCACTTTGGGTAAAGAAAGATTGTCCACATTTAAGCTCCAATTTATTCACCCATCCCTTCACTTCCTATGCTGTTGATATCATATTTTAAATTCCCAAAGACATTACTAATGTTATATAATCAGTATTCATTAGATCTAACTACATGGTTACCCTTTCTGTTACTCCTTTAGCCTTCTTACATTTTCATGATTCCAAAATTGGACCATTTTCTCTCCGTTTGAAGAACTCTGTTTAGTATTTCTTTGTGATGTTATTCTTTCCCTTGTTGAGAATTGGTTGAATGTGTATTTATTCTGCCATCCTTTTAAAGAATAGTTTTCTGTATATAGAAGTCTGGCTGATAGTTATTTTCTTTTATTTAAAAAATAGCATTCCATGGTTTTATGAACATTGTCTTTGTTGAGAGTCAGCTATCCAGTTGTATTGTTGTTCCCATCTCTGCCTCTTGGGAGTTTTACTATGATGTACCTAGGTAAGGTTTTCCTTGTATTTATCCTGCTTGTGGCACATAGCACATCTTTCTTCTATGGCATGCTGTCTTTTGTTTAATTAAAATCTTAGCCATTATCTTTTCAAGAATTAACTCTGCCTCATTCTACTCTATTCTTCCTCTCTGTTCCCTGTTAGGACACCATTACACATATTTTCAACCTTTTTACCATGTCTCACTTATTTCATAGACTTTTCTGTACTTTTTATCCTTTTTTTCATACCTTAGACGTTATTTTGGATTACTTACACTATCTTCTTTATGCTTCATCTAATCTGCTATCAGGCTCATTTAGTGAACTTTTTTTTTTTTTTTTTGGTACTGGGGATTGAACTTGGAACCTTGCACTTGTGAGGCACTTAGTGAAATCTGAATTTCACATCATGTGTTTTTTTAGTTCTATAATTTCAATTTGATTATTTTAATAGATTCCAGTTTAGAAAGTGAAATCCTGATTTTCTCTTTCTTTAATAAATCATAGTTATTTTAATGTTCATTTGGATTCCTATAGATCTATTTCTATTTTTCTGTTCTTTCCTGGTTTTGTCATTTTGAATGTCTGGTAAGTTGTGGTTGGACACTGAAAAACATGTAGAGGTTCTTTATGATGTTATGTTCTTCCTAGAAGGCCAGTAATGTAGAGAACCTCACCTTAGTCTGGCGAGGAATTCAGATGCTTTTAGAGTGGATTTGTCTTAATAAGAACTAGGTTTTCTTTTCAGCTTTGTTTTTACTCCAAGGGCATAACCTTTATAGGGTTATAACTAAAAGACTTGATGTTTACTACAGTCCACATTTGTTTATAAACTCAGAATTCCAGTTTTTGTTTTCCCGTTCTGTGAGATGATTGAAAACATTTTTTTTCTGGTACTGGGATGAAAAGATTCTTTAATCTTTCATTCTGTTAGTATTTATTTTCTGCATAGTCTTTTAGCCACCTCCCACACTTACTTACACATACACACACACACACACACACACACACAAACACACACACACCCCTCAATGCACCTTTCATGATACCAGTTTCTGGCTGATTTTTCCTCTGTTGGTTTTTTTCTTGTAGGATCTTGGGTCCTCCAACTCTGACCTTCTTAATGTCCCTAAACTTCACAGTTGTCTTTTTGCTTGACCTATGAGTTGCTGGAAGCTCTGAGTTACTAATTTCTACTTGTTCTCTGGCCTATACCACTAAAATATTTCTTAAGGGAAAAAGCAATAGATTTTGTTGGGTCTTCCTCACTGTGTTTCAGTGATCTTGGCTCTTTCAGCTTGATGACAGTAAAATCTTGGTTTGTGAGAATAATTTGTTCCAGAAACATGCTTGTAATCCAAAGCACTTGTACATCAAAGCACATTTCACTATAAGAAATAATGGAAACTCAGATGATTTGTTCTACAACCCAAAAATATTCATATAAAAATGATCACAATCGTGTAATATAATACAAAATTATAAAGAAAATACAAAATATAAAGAAAAATAAATTAACCTGAACTTACCTTTGAAAACCTTCGTGACTGGTGTGAGGGAGACAAGAGAGAGGAGGGTTATTATTTAGGATGACTTTATCCCTAACGGAATCACTGCTATCTATTGGCTCCATGTACTCTTTTTCTTTTCATGAAACTTTAACAAGGAACCTATCCAATGACAATTGCTTTGCCTCTTTTTGAGGATTTTAATAAAATGTAGCATTGCATTGTTGTTAAACAGTTTCACCACTCATGCTGCTACAGCCTTATTTGGGTGGTGCTTTTCTATGAAATTTGTACTGTTTCCCACATTTTACACATTTCCCTAATTTCATTTGAAGTGAGGGACCTTTCTGCTTTGTTTTCTTCCTCCTCTGCAGACAAGAGCTCCTCCATAACCTCTTGCTGTTGGGAGACACTTACTCATAATCCTGCAGAGAGAGGAAGGGGGGACCATTGGCTGAGTTGTGATCATGTGATGTTTGACGTCACATACTACTTGTATTCCAAGACATTGCTCATTTATCAAGTTAAAATTAGGAGGGATACTTACTTGTCTGAAAAACAAGTTACTTGTAATCCAAGGTTTTACTTACTGACTGTATCTTGATTTTTCACCAATACATCCACTTAGCTTTTTCTTGTATTTTATCTGTCTTCTGTAGTTGTTATCTGAGGGGGAGTTGATCTGACGCAATCTACTTTTATCATGGCAAAAAGCAAAACTCTGGGAAGAAGAAGCCTGAATTATTGGTCTTTTGAAATTTATACCTATTTATTCCTCTCCGGAGGCAAGTTACAATGAAATACACATGCAATGAGAACCTTAAGGTAAAAAGTCAAAAGTACAAGGGCAGTAGAGAAGATAGAAGAAAATATAAAGGAAAATAATTATGGAAATTTATAAACTATGAATGGTTTTCATAATCAAACATCGTATTTAGTACTGATCTTTCTTGAAGCCCAAGGTAAAAAGAAATATGGATATTATATTTATTGGCAGTAGGAGAGCATGGAAGTTGGGATAAGGGAGATGGAGTTAGCAGTGAAAAGTATGTTAGATGTTTGTTTTGATTTGGTTTTTGTAGGTTTAAGCAGAGAAAAAAATTAAATGGCAATTAGAAGGTAGTAAGAGTGGATGTTGGAAGGTTCTGAGTCTTGTGTAAGAGTCCAGTCTAATCGAGGCACAAGAACATGAGACCGAGCCCCTTAGTAATTGAGATTACTACTGATTTGGCACCTGAATGGTGAGAGGTACCTATTTGGGGGAAAGAATTCCCAGTTGTCCATCAACAGGAATTTTTTTCAGGCAGTACATTTTAATGAAATTTTATGAGATATGTTCAATAGTACTTTTAAAGTGGATAAAGAAAAGGTTTTCATATTAAGCTACTTCTGTTGACCTTAAAAACAAATGAAGCCATGGGCCAAGGATTTAGCTCAGTGGTTCCGCCACCTGCCTCGCAAGCACAAGGTCCTGAGTTCGATCCCTTTACTCAAAAAACCCCAAACAAACAGAAACAAAACAAAGGAAGCCATCATTTTAAATTGTAACATATTAAAGACTTTTTTTTTTTGCAGTATCAGCAACTGAGCATATATATGTGCCAACAGAGTGCTGCAATTAAAGGCATACACCAACATACCCAGATTAAAGACATTTTTGTTAGGAACCACACTAACATAGTTCAGGTTCACAAGTGTTTGGGGCTTTTAATTTGAAACACTGGTAGAACTTGGAAAACTAGAGGAAGTTTTTCCTTTTCTCTTTCCTTAGTTATCAGCTGTTACAAAAGATTTTGACAAAACTGGCAATGTGTAACTATGTAGATATTCTTTTTGATTTGAGAAGAACCATATGTCTTATTTTTTACAAGTTATATTTATTTTTAAGTATCATTTGCTGTTATTTAACAATATTAAAGGAAATCTGTACTAAATACCAGATTGCTGGTGGCAAGTTGAAATTCTGTTACAAAATGTAAAAATCTCAATTTGCTCAGATGAGGGAGTATCCCAGTTCTGCATGCAAGACATTGCTCAGGTTTATGTCTTTTCAGATTAGAATTTGATCTTTCAAGCAACTGTTCATATCTGCTTTATTTTTCCCAGCGGCACTGTAACACAGCCATTGTCAAAGGCACTTTGGCAGGTTGAGTTGGAACATGGAGGAAGGAGTGAGTACCTTAGCAATCCCAGGGGCCTGGGGAAGGTTTCCTCGAGGAGGTGGTGCTGGGAAATCAAACGTTGAGGATTGTTGGGAAAGCATTCCAGGCTCGGAAGCATGGGGCATGGAGCACCAGAGAGCATGGCATTTCCAGAAAGTGAAGGTGATTTGTTATTCATCCACTCATTTAGCAAATAGTTATTGAAAAATTACTATGCACCAGATCCTGTTCAAGACACTAGCATTTATCTGGGCAGAAGGATCGCTGTGTATTCGAAGCCAGCCTGGGCTACATAGCGAGACTTTGTCTCAAAAAAAAAGACACTAGCATTTAACAGTGAACAAAACACACAAAGATACAAAGATCACTGTTCTTATGGAACCTACATTCTAGTGGGAAGAGACTGATAATACACAATAGTAAGTAAGTTCACATAGTGTATTAGTGGTAATAAGGGGAAATTTTAGTAGGAACAGTAATGGAGTAGGCAGATACCATTTTAGGTTAGTCAGAAAATCCTAAGAAGGCAACATTAGAATAAAGATCTGAAGCTGGTAAAGGAACCAGCAGAATGAATATCTGAGAATGCTGTGGGCGGAAGAAATGTGCAAAGGCCCTGAGGTTCAGGTGGGTATGGCTTATTCAAGAAAACCTTGGAAGGAGAGCATAGCTGCATATAGTAAAGGGAGAGGAACAGATGTGAGGTCAGAGAAACAGAGCCAGGCCTTATGAGGCCTCGTGAGGATTTTGGCATTTGTCTGTGTAAAATGGGGGAATGCCTGGAGCATTTTGGACAGAGTAAGATATAAGGAAGTTTTAAGATCACATTGCATTGAGGAGAGAGCCAGGAGATAGGGGCTGCTGCGATAAGGCAGGTGAGAGGGATGGTGGCATGGGCCAGGTTCGCCCTATAGGTAATGAACAGCCATTAAAGATATTTGATCAGTGGAATGACATAGGATGGTTACGTCAAGAAGATGATTTTGGCTACCACTCGGAGGAAGGACCGAGAGTTGAGACAAGGAGCTGGATTTGTTTCCAAAGCACCAATCACCAGGAGCAGGATAGAAATCTCACAAGAGAAACAGGCTCGTGCCTGAAGGCCCTGTGAGCCAACTTCTTGACAACTGATAGGAATAGAGAAGATTTACACACTTGGAAATTCCCTTGTAAGCTTTGCCAAGCAAGCAAGGTGAAAGATGAGTGCAAAGTTTATTCCAGAGGTGGCCACCTAGCAGATGACCACAGATCCTTGCCATGTGCCAGGCACCGTCACCATACTGCAGATGCACTGGCTTATGTAATCCTTCCCACAGCCCACAGTGGGTATAGTAACATGGGCTCCACTTCGTAGATGGCACAAAGCTGAGTTGCGTCTGAGGACAACTTCCCCTGCTTTCTGCTGAAAGGACTCAAGAAGGGATCCGAATTTTCTCATGGTCTTTAAAATGGAATGTAAAAATACAACCACTCATTCTCTTTGTGAGCTGTGGTGATGATGGCTTCAGACAGGTGGCCACTGCTGGACGGAAATATGCATTGTTTCAATGCTCTTTGACTTGCCAGTGACAGAAATTTGTTTATAAAACATAAATGGAGGTGAGTGGAATTGCAGGGAGCTGAGACATCCGGGGAAAGGAAGATGGGTAGGCTTGGGTGCAGGGGACATGGCCGAAAAGGCGTGGCAGGGTCTAGGTCTCAGGGGTGTGTTCTCTTCACCTCTGTGGTCCCACTGTTGATCTGGGTCTCTTCAGATGGCTTCTTCATAAGGTCGGAAGTTTTGGCTGTGTGCTGCTTCCGAGCAAACAGAATTCCGACTCATCTGGTCTTAGCCCCAAGGCCCAAGCCCAGGACCAGAGGTGCAGGGTGAGCCTCTCTGAAGACAGTTAAGGAACCTGGGGCCCTTGCTACGGGTTCCCTGTGGGACATAGTAGGTGTGGAGGTCATGATGTCATCCTAAAGTCACTGAGTTGCACACTGTGATGAGCTCATACCAGCATGACTGGTATCTCCTTGATAGCAGAGCTTTCCCCTGGATGCATAGAAAGAAAGTAGCATGTTCCAGAGTACTCCTGAATAGTATTTGGAGTTGGTTCTACCATACTTTGCCAGAAGATAGGTGGTGACCCGTTACTCTTCTGAGTTACCAACTTTAAAAATTTTTTTTTTTTTTTGGTACCAGGGATCAAACTCAGGACCTTACGCCTGTGAGGCAGGCGGCGGAACCACTGAGCTAAATCCCCGGCCCCTAAAACTTTTTTTTTTAAGAGATACGATCTCACTATGTTTCCCAGGCTGACTTGAAACTCCTGAGCTCAAGTGCTCCTCCTGACTTAGCCTTCTGAGTAGCTGGTACTACAGGCATGCAACACCATGCTCAGTAATACTTTGTTTGATTAACTTTTTGCAGTGATGAGGTTAGAACCCAGGACCTTGTATATGCCAGACAAGCACTCTACTAGCTACATCCTTTAGGGTTTACCAGCTTTTCTTAGAATACAAGTTCAGTCTGGACCTGCCTCGGGGGCTGGGAGGGGAAAGTGGCCAAACCCTGCTCAGAATCCATGCCGTCCCACATCACTGTTTTTCTTACATAATTTCTTTTTCCCTTGTCAAAGGAAATGATAATGGATGAGGAAAACAAGAGATAGCTTTAAAAAAAGCGTTCATCAACTTTTCTTTTTAACCTTAACCCAAATTTAAATATTGTGTTTTCATCATAGTCCCGTACTCGTGTACCTTTGCTCTCTTAACAAAACACTATATAATAAAACAATATTTACCCCTTACTAAATGCAATATACTCTAATCATTTCTGTTCATTTAAAATTCCATTTTAAAAAGGCGCAACCACTGTAAGTGCATTTCACAACCCACTAATGGCTGGTAACCCAGAGTTTAAACTTGTGAAAAGCAGCAGCAGTGGTGTATTAGTTTACTGAAACTGCCACAACAAAGTACATGAACCGTGTGGCTTAAATCAGAGCTCCCTCTGTCACAGTTATGAAACCTGAAGTCCAAGATCAAGAAATTAGTAGAGCAGGTTCCTTCTGAGGCCTGTAAGAATCCGGCGCTCACCTCTCCCTGGCCTCTCCAGTGTCTTGCTGGCAGTTGTTGCTGTTCTGTGGCTTGTGGCTGTATCACCCTGATACCTGCCTTCGCCCTCACATGGGGTTCTTGCAGTGTGTGTTTGTGTCCAGACTTACTCCTTCAAAGGCTTACCAGTGACCTGGGTGGGGCCCACTCTAGTATGACCTTGTCACAGCATCACTGATTATGTCTACAAGGACCCTACTCCCAGATAAGGTCATACCCTGTGGAACTGGAAGCTGGGACTTCAACATACAAATTTGGGGTCCAGGATACAAAATTGACGATAAATAATGGAAGGTCTCATTTTATTGAGCCCTAATTATGCGGCAGACTTTCAGCTGAGCATTTCGTTACATGACCGAAATGTTACCATCTTGTCCTATTAGTTGAGGAAGACAGAGCTAAAAGAGATGGAGACCTGGTCTCCTTGATTTCCAAGCTGTGCTTTTCCCCCCAGGTTCCTTATTGCGATTCCTGTTCACAGAAATGTCAAGGAGCCACTTGTGGTTATTCAGTCTGGATGGAAATGCTAAACACAGCTAGTAAATACCTACAAAATTGGGCCGAAGTGCATGGGAAGGCAGCCTTCTGCAAGGACTCACAGGTGCCAGGTCTGCATGGGTTACCTACTCACTCTCCAGGAAGGGAACACCAGTTAACCCTTGGCTTTGCCCACAGATCTGTCCCCAGCAGCAAGCGATTCTCAGCAATGCCAGCAACCAGCCAGACTCCCTCCCTTTGAGCTTCCCATTCTCATTCTGAATTTAGATCAGGGTGAAAAGTAGAGAGAAGGAAATGAGCCAGAAAATAGAAAATTAATACTTGGTAGAATCATCATATTTTAAAATTAATTTATAGGCAACGTCAGATAACAGGAGTTAAATCATTTTATCAGCAGGCCACTCTAGGATTTAAAAATTGGCATCCATCACTGTAAATCAGGTCTTCAGAGCCCCAGGGAATAGTCTCTAGGGATGAGGGTTGATATAGGATGGGCAGAAATGTAAATACTTGATTAGCTGTGTCCTCTTCTTTCACACAGAACCTAAAATACTTCTTCATCACACTGAGGGATAATGGTATGTTAAATAGTAATGAGCGGACGAAGCTATTCAGGGTTATGATTAGCCTACTTTTAAAGTTTGATCTTCCTCCCCGTCAATCCCAGGAAACTGGTGTGTGAGAGCTGCTTGTTTCAGGGTGGTGTTGCTTGTTCACGATTCTAGGGCCGGCTTCACCCCCTTCTGCAGAGACCCACTTTCCCCAGAGGTTTGGAAGCTGTACTTCTGCCCTGGCCTGTGAGCAGGAGCACCCTTGGGTTTGCCACAGTTGTCCTGGGAGCGGCTTGCTTCTGTGATTAAAGACCTACCTTTCATCTCCTGTCATTGCAGCTCTCTGCCGAGGGCGAGTGGTGAGAGTCCCCGCGGGGACCCTAGTCCGAGTGGTAGGGACTGAGCTGGTCATCCCCTGCAATGTCAGCGACTACGATGGCCCCAGCGAACAGAACTTCGACTGGAGCTTCTCATCTTCGGGGAGCAGCTTCGTGGAGCTCGCGAGCACCTGGGAGGCCAGCTTCCCTGCCCAGCTGTACCAGGAGCGGCTGCAAAGGGGCGAGATCCTGTTAAGGAGAACCGCCAATGATGCTGTGGAGCTGCACATAAAGAACGTGCAGCCCTTGGACCAAGGCCACTACAAGTGCTCAACCCCCAGCACAGACGCCACTGTCCAGGGCAATTATGAGGACACGGTGCAGGTCAAAGGTACTGTGCTCACATGGGGTCGCTGTGCTGGGCCAGTCCTTCCTCTGCCATCGCCGTGGGTCACTTTGTCGGGAACCCTAACCCCTGTCCAGTGGAGTAATAGCGTCTCACCCGATTAAGAGGGTGGGCCGGTGCCCTCTGCGTGCCTTTCCTCTTCTCTCCGTTATGCTTCTGAAACATCCCACGGCCAGGAAGTTGGAGGCAGCACAGAGTGGTGACCCAGAGCTCCACTCTGGAGCCGAGCTGCCTGGACTCAGTCTGGTTGCCAGCCCTGCCACTTGTCGGCCATGTGGCCATGAGCGTGTTTCAGGCCCATCTTCCTCCTCAGTGCCAGAGTACTTACCTTAAAGGCTATGCGGCCAGGAGAGTCCCCCGTGAGCCAGGCCTGAGAGCAGTGCCTAGCAAGCTTTCTCAGGTTCATGGGAGGAAGGTGATGGTCATGATAGTGGTGCTGCGGTTTATGGGAGAAGCAGGTGCTATAAAGTTCATCTTTCTTTGTGGCTTTCATGATTCAAGAACCTGTTCATGCCGGAATAAGTTTGTGCTACATATAGAGAGAGAACAGCACGGTCACTGCTAAGTTTATTGGCCTGGCTATGCAAATAATAACATCTGTTGTATGTGGAATGTCTTGGATTTTGTTTTTGTTGTTGTTTTGTGTGTCTGTTACTGGGGACTGAGCCCAGGGCCTTTGCACCACCCTTTTGAGTTTCTTTTTTAAAGACAGGATCTCCCTAAGTTCCCCAGGCTGGGCTTGAACTTAAGATCCTCCTGCCTCAGCCTCCCAGAGTATTATTTTTCCTATTGTCCTTTTAGACTAACTAAACATTCAATTCTCTGAACCAAGTGAAGAAGATAGGGCAAAATATTTCCCTAATTTACACATGTGGAAATAGAAGAGCACAGGTTAATTACTTGCCCCAAATCACACAGCTAATTAATAATTGAGCAAGAATGAACCAATTTGAGGCTGACAAAATAGAAACATTATTATTATTATTACTTTTATGCATTTATGTGTGCTCTGCCTTGTTCCCCAAATGATTGATATCTGGGTAGGAATGTATGTAATTCTCAGGAAAGTAGAAAATATACAAGATGCTATAAAAAGAGAAGGTTGATCTAGCCATTCATTGCTACTGAAATGTTTGGTAGGACCTACCATATTTCAAATCCTGTTACTCACTAGAGAGTCATAAGGGGTAAAACAGCGTTCCATCAAGTAGGTAATAAAGCACTAACACATCACATCTACCTCGTCCATACTCCTATAGAAAGTCTTGAAGGTGTTTTTTAGAAAAAGTAATCCAAAAAGATATCCTTCCTGTAGAATTAATGCAACGTATCACCCTCCATCGGGTTGGATGCACCCTTGTCTCCCCTGTGATTCTCACGAGGGACGAGAGGGTGGCAGGAGAAGCAGGGAGGGTTTTCTTGGCTCAGGAATGCAGATGCATGACCAGGAGAGACTGGCTGGCTGCCCTGGGGAGCCTCTGGCAGATGCTGCCTTGGCCCAGTGTCTGTCTGGCCTTAGCTTCATGGGTCTTGAAACTGTTCGTCCACGGCCCAAGACATGAACTGGCCTTGAGAACTGAGTCAGGTTAGCCAGGCCCCCAGACCACTGTACATACTCGAAGGTCACCATATTCATTCCACACGAGGGCTGGATCTTTGAGGTGCAGCAGTTTTAAAGTAATCCCTTCTCAAGAACACTGAATTTGTTTCTGAATGAGGAATTGAGAAAAACCCAAAGAGAGGATGAATCCTGCTGCTTGAGAATTCTCTTCTCCAGCTCATGGATAATCCCTGGCCGTTGCTAGAGGCCCCTCTCCGGTTACCAGAATCTGTTGCTTATCATGTCTCTTCCAGAATAGCTCTCGCTGACACTTCCTTGATCTCTGGTGCCCTTTTCTAGACTCTGGAAGTCCTTCTTCCAGTAGGCCCTAACAGCGCACGGCTGAGCCTTCACTTCCGGTGGCCAGGTCCCACCTCATGGATGCCCTCCACTCGCCCTGCTTGCTCTCCGGCAGGCCTCAGGTCAGGAGCCACAGGCAACTCCTGTCGTCCTTTGCCCCCTGCCAGTCCAGTTGCTTTAACCCTTAGAAAGTTGCCTCATCCGCAGGCTCTGGGCTCTCTGCTCCATCCCTGTGGCTGACAGGCATTTTCTCCTGATGCTTTTTAACTTTTGAACTCACATATTGCCTCCATGAAGAAGGTCCAGTTGTCGTCCCCTTTTTGGGAAACGGAGGCACAGAGGGGTAAAGTAACTTGGCCCAGGGTGACAAAGCACATCCTCAAAGCTCAGCTCCCACACTGGGAGTTTTCATTCACTACACCCCGTTCTAGCAGGGGGTTTTATTAGTGCCTTTCCCCCTCTCCCTCCCCCCCCCGCCCTCCTCCTCCTCCCCCTTCTCCTCTCTTCTGTCTTTTCTCCTTTTCATTCATTTGTTTTGGCTTTTTCAAGTTGGAAAAGCCATTTGAGATGATACATGGGTCCAAATGGAAAGATGAGCCCATGTGGGCATCAGAACAGGGCACAGTGGGGAGTAGTCTTGGGGCACAGCTGTGGGCTTGGCTCAAGGCCGGAGTCCTGGCAGGTGGCCCGCCAGTGCCAGGTGGGATTGGCCGGCGTGAGGCTGCGGACTGACTGTGCTCTCTGTGTCCCCGCAGTGCTGGCCGACGCCCTGCTCGTGGGCCCGAGCGCAAGGCCACCGCCCAGCCTGAGCCTGCGTGAGGGAGAGCCCTTCGAGGTGCGCTGCGCCGCTGCCTCCAACTCGCAGCTGCACACGCACCTGGCCCTGCTGTGGGAGCTGCACCGTGGCCCGGCGCACAGGGCCGTCGTTGCGCTCACCCACGAGGGCAGGTTCCGCCCGGGCCCTGGCTACGAGCAGCGCTACCACAGCGGGGATGTGCGGCTGGACACGGCGGGCGCCGACGCCTACCGCCTCTCCGTGGCCCACGCGCTGTCCGCCGACCAGGGCTCCTACAGGTGTGTGGTCAGCGAGTGGATCGCCGAGCAGGGATACTGGCAAGAGATCCAGGAAAAGGCCGTGGAGGTTGCCACCGTGGTGATCCAGCCCACAGGTGAGCTTCCGGAAACGGGAAACGGTGTCTTACACGCGGGTCTCACGCTGTGACCAGTGACGGTGTAACCATCTAGGCGAGGGAGCCCCATCTTTTCTGACAGATCCATTTGTCTCACCTGTGAGTCTCCCTCGGGGTGGAGGGAGTAGGATAGTGGTGATAGTTTAGGGACGGGTGCATCTGTTTGGGCTGAATGCCTGTAGTTTGTGCGGCATTTGCATTTATCTGAAATTGGTCCCAAGTTCCTGAGCACTTTCTGTCTCTTAAAGATGGAGAACATAGTTCCTGTCAGAATGGTATCCTGCCTGGTGCTCCAGGGGCATTTGGGGTTGGGGGGGGGGGGATCTACCCACACTTGTTGCCTTATTTTTTTTAATTAATGTATTTATTTATTCTTATTTATTTTGTGGTACTTGGGATTGAACCCAATGCCTTCACATTGAGCTACATCCCCAGTCCTTTTTATTTTTCGAGACAGGGTCTCAATAAGATGGGCTCAAACTTAGGATGCCCCTGCCTGAGCCTCTCAGGATGCTGAGATTATATTATAGGCATGCACCACCATGCCTGGCTGTTAGCTCTGTCTGGTGTTTCCTAAGTCCCTGAATCTGCCTTTCCCCACAACTTCTGGAATGTGTGTCTGGCTTACCCCAAACCTCTGGTCTAACTTGCATCTTCTAGGCCTGCTTTGGGGGGGGGGGGTCCCCCAGGGGCACCATCCCGTCAGGAGGGGCTTTTGAGGGCTGAGCCTTCTGTAGCTTCCTAGAGTGAATATCCCCGAGGAGCATACAGACCTGGGGTCTGTACAGGAAGTCTTTCGTCCTATCATCTGTTAGTCTGCCTTTTTGCTTAAACCTTCCCTCCAATTTCAGAATTAAGAAAATAGAAAACACACAAAAACAGGTGAAAAACAAATATGAAAAGCCATCGTTGACTCACTGTTTAGTAAGCTTCAGTGGAGAACCCACTGGGCTGGGCTCTGGGGCTCCTCAGACCCTGTGAGGCTTACAGCTTTGGCAGAGGCAGAGAGAAGAGACTGTCAGAGGGTGATGTCCTTCTTGGGGACGGACAGATGCACTTGGTTTTCTGAGAGTCCAGCATCTTCCCAGAGTAGTTTGCTGTCATGACTGCTGCCTCCTGTTTTTTAAATGGGGAAGACCTTGGCTGGACTCATTTCCTGAGCAGGAATGTGAGTGTGTGGCCACTTTGTTCCTCATATGGGAAGGAAAGCAGAAAACAATAAGCACAGGAAGGGTTTTGTCCCCACCATCTTCATTGTGCTGACTCGCCTCTGCATTTACACCACTGCACTAGAGCTAGATTTGGTAGAAGTGAATGTGAAAAGCAGGACTGAGCTTTATGAGTGCTTTGTGGAGGAGAGGAGCTGTTCATCATGCTCAGTGTGGGCTCCTCCACTGGCTGCAAAAGTCACTTTTCAGATGCATGCAGGTCACCTTCCTTAGCAGAAGAGATCTGTCTAGAATACGTACCCGATGGAACCTGCAGCTATTCAGCTTGCTGATCAAACAGCTATTTTAATGAGTCAGGAGGGCCAAGAGTTCCAGTTTCACAGCAAATTAACCATTTTATGCAGAAATTTCAATTGTAAAGGTGGTTTTATTATTATTACTATTTCAAACACACCACAAAACCCATAGTAATATCTAGTTATAAGACTGGAACGCTCTGGGCCTATTAGGCAGGTAATAATGTCTAGCTCTTACCTGAGACTGGGGATGCACAATCTTTTTTGTGCTGTTGGCCTCTTTGATGCTCTTTTGAAGCCCATAGATCCTTTCTCAAAATTAGTATGTTTCAATTCATAAAGTACAATACATGAAATGACAAAGAGAAACAATTATGTTGAAGTAATTATCAACATATTTTAAGACAAATTTGTTTCATAGTAATGCTATGCTTCTTTATTAACACGTTAATAATAAGACATAACAGGAGGCCTAAGAACTACTGTAATTTTTGTGTAGTAATGAATATAAATGACGTTTCAGGGTATATGCAACAACTATAATGTGATGGGAAAATATCTATGATTTCTATTGGGGGCGAAATCCCAAGAACATGATTTCACCATGAGAGGAGATGCTGTATTTTAGGGAAGGTTAATAAAAATAAAGATGGACTGTTTTTTCCCACCTGTGCTCACAGAGTCCCTACATTCTCTTTGGAGACTCCAGGTTAAGAATCACTGCACTGTGGTGGTTATGGTCATTTTTTTCTTATCAGCACCTGCACTCTCCATTGCTGCTCCTATACTTTGATTGCCCTGTTGTCATAAATGATACAGAACCACTGAGACAGCAAAGCTGGGTTACCTGTGTGGTAGTGTTCCACCCCTCTTCTTCATAGGAGTGGCTGATACAAATCTTGGTGTCTAATTTATGAGTTCAGTTATATTATGCGTCTGCATCACCACAGGCTTTGTCTGAGTCCCCTCTTGCATTAACAGTCCTAACACTGGTTCTGTTTTTCCCTTCACCCTGCTCTATCCTGTCTCCCAGTGGTAAGCCCCCAAATCCAGAACGTTTAAGGCCTGTGTTTAGTAAAGTGGCAAGATATTAATCTACTTGTACAAAGAAAATGACATAGTGAGCTACGCATTTGAATAGACATTTCTGCCAATATTTCCAGAAACTAAGAATCCATTTTTACCATATGTGCAGTCCACAGCCACATATTGGATGTTTCTTCACAGACCTGACATCCTCCTGAATCATCTTTTATCTCCAGTAGCTGATGGCCTGACAGACACAGGTCCAGCAGATTTCAGGGTCTGTGACCAGAAGCATTAGAGGAGAGGTGATTCAGTCATTAGGTGTGGGCTCAGGGTGGCAGCATCCATGAATCCTCTCAGATTACTTTTGAACCCTTTAAAGAGGTAGGAGGAGAAAGCATTTGGAAGGTGGATGGAGGGTGAGATTGGATTTTTAAATCCCTTTTTCTGATGCTGTGCCCACCTCACTTTCCCTCATCTGTCAGAGTGGATTTTGAAGTTGGCTTGACACACCTGATTGAAATATTGACAGTTTTTGGAAATATCCATATGGAAGTGATGTACACCCCGCAAAGGGCGTGGGCTTGGGGTTGGATGTCAGCTTTGTCCTCTAGAGCTTCCTGGGGACAGGAGTTGATCCTGAATGATTCTTGCTAGACCAGGGCTGTGCCTCCTCTTAAATCCCCTGCAAGATGTTGGCTATTTATTATCTAAGTAATTGTTCCCAGAGCATTATCACAAGTTGTATGTTTTCTACTCAGATTACAGATGTTCAGCTTCATTTTTAAAAACCCACTGAGTAGAGCAAAATGATTCCACATAAAAAGCTTTGACAGGGGATGCTAAAACTAGATCTGCCTTGAGTCCATGACACCAAATACTTAAGTGCTTTATCTAAATATAATCTTCTTTTTAATTACCCACACTAATGAGAGAGGGCAGTACATGGATAATTCAAAAGTCATTGTGTTTGGGTTTTAGAATATTATTTCATGATTGAGTTTAGGTGGGCATTTCTAATGAAATAAATGATGCCCTCAGTACATTATATTTTGAAGAATTGACTCATCAGGAAAATTGTCTGGTTTCACTTTCCTGGTTTTCCTGTCTTTTTAGGATTTTCTATGGGTTTTTTTTTTTTCAAATTTTCTTTTTTCCTTCCTTCCTTCCTTCCTTCCTTCCTTCCTTCCTTCCTTCCTTGTTATTGTGCTGGGGTTTAAACCCAGGATCTTTCACATTCTAGGCAAGTAATCTGCCACTGGGTTACATCCCTAGCCAAGAAGCATTTACTTTTGTCCCAAAAGTAATTTTACTGTCGCTTCCTGCCTTTCATTCCCCAGCCCCAAACTGACATTATTTTTATAAAATCACTGTAGTTTTACCTTGCACATAGAAAAACTATAAGGTTAGTCTTGTGATGTTCAGTAAACTTCTTATCAAACTGTAGTGTAATAGTTAACAGAATTCCTAGAGGCAGGCAGTCTGGATTTGCATCCCAGCTGTGTCACACATTAGCTGTGTGACCTGGGGCAGGTTACTTAACTTCTCTTTGCTTCAGTTTCCTTATCAGTAAAATAATAGCAGCACCTACCTAATAGGATTATTTTGAGGATTAACATTTATAAAGAACTCAGAACACTGCCTAGCATATAGAGTAAGTGTATATAAATATTTGCTACTCTATTTTTTTGAGATTAAAAAGAAATGTGAATTTATTCAGTAAGTATTTCTCAGACACCTACAAGGATATACAAAGTTTTCTCATTTTAATGGCAGAAATGAGAACGCAAAAGGAGCTGAGCAAAAGGGAGACAGGGTGGGAATTGAAGATGGAAGGAACAAACATAATCCACTGTACTTAGATGTATTTGCTTTTTATTTTCAAGTTCTGCGAGTAGCGGTGGCCAGGAATGTGTCAGTGGCTGAAGGAAAGGAACTCGACCTGCCCTGCAACATCACCACGGACCGCATGGATGACGTCCGGCCCGAGCTGACGTGGTTCTTCAGCAGGACGCCCGACAGCACCTTGCCTGCCCGCCATGTGTTGGCGCGACTGGACCGTGACTCCCTGGTGCACAGCTCCCCTCACATCGCTGTGAGTCATGTGGATGCACGCTCCTACCACTTACTGGTTCGAGATGTTAGCAAGGAAAACTCCGGCTACTATTTCTGCCATGTGGCACTCTGGACACCAGGACACAACCGGAGCTGGCACAAGGTGGCAGAGGCCATGTCTGCCCCAGCCAGCGTGGGTGTGATGTGGCTAGGTGAGTGATTTGCAGAATGGCTCTTAGCCTTCCCACTTAATCCCTACTCAAGCTATCTGGAGGAGTCTGGGTGCTGGGCGTTTGCATTATTTAGATGTTCTTTGTATGGGACAAGGGTACTTGAGCTCAGATAGATCCCAAGCTGGAGATGAGATTCTAAAATAGAATCTTGCAGAAAGGGGAAATGTTTCGATAATGTGGCCTTGGTTGTCTCTACACCCACATGTGAGAGGATGTAGTTTCCTTTTCTTGCAGACATTTGCAGGTGCGAGCTCTGCTGAATGGCTCTTTGAAATGGATCTTTGTTAGAGGGAGGGCACTGCCCTTTTCCCTCTCTTCTCCCTAGACTCCTAGGTGCTTCCTGGCAGGAGCAAGTGCTTTGCAAAGCCCAATGCAGAAAGAGAATTCCTTCAGCTAGCAGAAGGTGGTTGTTTTGTTTTTTTAACCTAATGCCGTAAAATCCCAAAATGATTTTATTTGCAGATGCCAGTTACATGTAGAGGCCTTCCTGCTTCCCTGAGCTCTTCTTGGGCAATCTCCCAGCCCAGGCACAACACCAAGAGGGAGCAGCAGACTCACTCATTTCAGAGCAACTTGTCATCTATGTGAAGGTCATTGGTGTGCGCTCCTGTTGTGTGTAAAGGTCATTCGCAGGAGCTCTTGTTTTCTCCATTTTTTTTTTTCTACGTATTAGCCTACTGGAAAAAATGTATGCTAGCTTTTCCAGATTTTTGTGAATGGCCGAAATCATAAGTAAATTTAGAAGGGGTGGAATCAAGTGGGGTATAGAGAGCCTCATTTCCCACTGACATTATTACTGTGATGTAATGGGCCCACATTTGGGCTCTTTCCTGTTTTGAGTACCATCTCTCTTCTATTCCATAAGTGCTTAGGGCCTAATACAGCATTTGATGTTGCTTCAATTATTAGGAGCCAAAACAGATCTTTAAAGACCAGGAAGTGATTTCCTGCTTTGATGCTGCACTTTCTCCTGCCATGACATGCAGCTCCTACTTAGCTCTTCCTTGTCTCTGCATGAAAATATTTTGTTGGGTTAGTGGTGCATTTGCTGTCTGTTTGTCCCTAATAAACCTTTATTTGGCAAAGATGGGGATTTGGCAAGTGGGGACAGAGCGGGCAGGGAGAAGAGTAGTAAGAGTAAGCAGCAAAAGCAAAAGGGACGGTCCAATTGCAGTTGAGACTAGGCGGGGTGTTAGTCATCCCTGTTAGCAAAGTGATCTTTTGATATCTGCAAAGTAAAAGGAGCAAGGTTTATCTGGTGAGCTTTTATTCCTGCCGTCTGAACCTTGTGCAAGACTCACTCTGAAGTACTGAACTGGAACAATGTTGGCCCAGCTAGAACTCTCCTTAGCAACCTTCAAAATAAAACAGATGTTGTCAGCACTGAAAGATTTTTCATCTCTGGAGCTGAATTTGTCTCACAGCTCTGATCCTCAGTGCATTGTGTGGCACCGTCAAATCCCTGTGCTGGCTCTCCTTTTCCCTTCCCTCCTCCTCCAACTTCTGAATCCCAGCTCGAGGATTTTTTTTTTTTTTTTGAAAGTGCTGCCTGCACTCCAATTTGAGGGCTTCTTTGAAGTACTCCTGTATTGATCCCGGCATGCCTCGGGGAAGGTTCAGGGACTGTCAGACACCAGGAGGGGAGCTCTGGGGGGGAGTGGGTTCTTTTAACTGGAAGGGATTTGTTGGTGGCTGTGTTCTCCAGAGAGTGAGAAGAAATAAAGAAGCTAAATTGTGGAAAAGGCTCCGTTATTATCCTAAGGATCCTGTCAGTGTTTTCCTGTGGAGTGCCAGCACCATTGTCATCAGTCATCAGTGTGCTTTTCCCTGACTGGAAAAAGCAATGTACACAGCACCCCAAACCTTCCTCAAAGCTTTGCACAGACTAGGTACTCAATAAATATTGGCTGAATGGGTAAATATACTGGGACCATGGTAATGTTAAAATATGTGCATAGGAAAACCAGAATTGCAAATAGTCACGTTCAAATTGTAGAATATTCAGAGATACTTGCACATGAGCAAACTACTAGGAGGGTGTTATAAAAACAACTGTACTTTTCCCTTTTCTTCCTCTTAAATCTGCTCTCTCTTCCCTGTGCCTATGACTCACAGCCTGCAGCTGCTTGGACACTTGTCAGGAGACCAGTTGAGCATGAGTTCGGTTGCAGACACTTAGTCAGGACCTCCACACTACATTCTCTGCCCAGAAGCTGAAATGCCTGTCCCAACCCTAAACAGTTGTCTCTGGAAATGGAACGAGCATTATGTGCATATGCATTCTTTGCCAGATACAGCTGGGGTCTCCATGAAGTAACAGAGAAGTAACCAGAAAGAAAACAAAACAGGAATATAGGTGGCTTGCCAAACACAAGTTCATCTCAGGTTCTATGACTACATAATGTCACAGAAGCATTCTTAAGAAAGCTGGATCCCCATACAAGTGTAACTCAAAATTCAGTTTTGTCACATGTCAGATCAACAATAATAATTACAATTTATTGAGAATTTACTGTGTGGCAGGCACTAGGCTAGGAACTTTATGTGTATTAAATATTTAATCCAATCAGGTGCTGTCTCTTTACCCTATCTGAAAACCACTCTTTTGTATTTTGCTTATAATCTTAAGGATCAGGAATTAGGGAAGAACTCAGTTGGGTTCTTCTCTAGTGCACATAGTGACAGCTGGGACATCTAGGGCTAGGGATTGCCTTCTAGATGGCTTCTTGTAGACGTTCACCTTGATCTTAGGCTTGAACTTCTCTCAGAAAAGTCTCAGGGTTTTCACATTCTTATTTGGTGGCTGCTGCCTTCTAAGAGGCAGGAAATAGAAGTTGTTGGACAATTGAAAGCAGTGCCTGAGACCAGTACTTTATCGCTGCTACTGTGTTCTACTAGTCAGAGCCATCCAGAGGCCACCCCAGCCAAAGGGTTGGAAGAGACCCCTTCCCTGTGATGTAGCTACCCAGAGGCTCCTTAAATGGCTGAAAGGTCACAGGGAAGAAGGCCATGCAGAATGGGAAATGCTACAGCCACTGTTAGAAAACAGTCACCCACAGTGGACGATACTTTATTTCAAAAGAGATCTTTAGAGTGGTTTGGAGCAAATTACGGCCCATGGTCAAGTCTGTTCTCAGTGTTTTCATCTTTATGGAAACATCTTTGGCCTTGAAAATCAGCTTGGCTCCTGAGATGCCAGAGCAGAGTCTGAGGAGCTGGCAGTCCTTGTCCTTGGCTCAACCTCAGTGTTCTGAGGTGGATACGTGGCTAAAGCTGCTTGGGGTCTGCTTGAGTTAACTGGGAAGACATAAGGGCAGGATTGTGAGCAGGCCTGACAAATCAAAGACTGATTGTAGCATGGGGAGGATTGTGATGATTTTTTTAAAAGGTGAAAAAAAAAAGCCTCTTGCTTAGGATGTACCTCCTACTTTGAAAGAGAAAAAGATTTACATTTGCTTGCAAAATGAAGCACAATGCGGGAGACATAAAAATAAAATCAAGATCAAAGGGGTAAAAAGAAATTCTAAGAGTAGATATTGCAAGGTGGTTGGGATAAATGAGTGGCTGAATTTGCCTCTGAAGTTTTGAAGAGTCGAGACAAAAAGAGTCATGATTATGCAGTTCTCTGAAGAAAGAAAACAGAAATTCTTTGAGAAAGACAAACTTTTTCTTGGCACTGAATTTATCATGTATGTGCTTTTTCATTCCAGGGACATTGGATAACATAATGCACAGTGTTTTTGACTGTTCTTTTACAAAAGGCCCTAAATGATTGTTTAAATGGATGTTTCTTACATCCACTCGCTATAAAAGCTGAGGGCATAAATCTTGAGTGTGTGAAGGCATTTCTTCAAGAAGCTGAATTACTATGGGGGACAAATGCTGCTTTGTGTTGATCCAATTTAGTGTATGGCTAAAGCTCAGCCTGGTTAATCTGCACATTAAGTCATCTCTCTCTGCTATCAGATGTCTTAAATGAGCCTTTGGCAAGAGTTGGATACTAAGCAGCTCATGATTGCTCTCTCTGCCTAAAGTACCAGATTTCTGAGGTGTTAATTGGAGAGGGTTCCGCAGGCTTCAGATGGGTGGGGGAGGCAGAGCTGAACTGTACTGTTCAGTCTTAAGAACCTCATTAGCATGCTTCCCCACTGAAGCACTGTCCCCTCTCCTAGCAGTGCCAGCAAAGAAGGTAATTATTTTTCTTTAAAAGTAGTTGTTAATCTGCTAAGTACGTAGCAGAAACCTCAGAGTTTTATGCCATCCATAAGAGATAATATTCAGATCTATAGAGTTTTTTAGGGTGCTGTCTGTCTAGGGTTATTCCTGAAAGCAGAATAGCATGTGGCCAAGCATTGGATCTGGGGAGACCTGTGTTGAATCCCACTCTACCACCTTCTAGGTGTGTGGTTTTGGGTGTGTTGTTTAACATTTCTAATCTTTGGTTTTCTTGGAATAGTAGGATAGTGCATATAAAGTGCTTAGCACAGTACCTAACATGTCAGTGCTCAGTACATTCTTTTGGTGATGATCATGATTTATTAGTGTTTGAAGGTCTTCTCTACCAAGTTCTTAAGCAGGAGACATAGGAATGTGTCTTAGAACATGGAGGAACTAGGAATGTGTGTGTCCTGGAAGCAGCTACTCCCAAGGGAGCTAGGGAAAGGGCTGAATTGACCACACTCAATCCTTTCCTGCCCAACTAGCATATCTGGAAATTTATTGTTCCTCCTGTGGGAAAGTAAGTGAGGATGAAGAGAGAATAACCACTTACTTTGGGTGTAGGACATAGGTGTTCCATCCAAATGATGGTATTTTGGCTGCTCGTCAGTGCTGAGTGCTTCTTCATGATTGTGGCTCTGCTGTGATGGGCATAAGTGCCGAGAACAGTAGTTCCTTATTTATAGTCATCTCTGTTGGAGAATATTTAATTGTTATAAAATGATGATTATGGCAACTGAAGGACAATTGGTCCATATACTCAGCTGCATCTAAAGTATCTTGTTCAGTTCAAAGTAATAAAACCCAGAGACAGGGTCTTCCTTCTCCCACTTCCTCTAACGCATTGTGCATCTAGTTCATCTATTTAGCTGTACCAAGATACCTGAGTTTGGAAGGGTTGTTACAACAGCCTCACAGTGTGCAGTTAGCGTTACAGCCTCCATGGATATCATCACTCTGGTCTTCTGAGAAGCCACAGGCTTTGAGAAAGTATTGATACTGGGATATGAAATGAGCCTGTACTGTGTGATTGTAGTGGGAGCCAGATCTTGAGTTAAAACTCCGTTCACACACACACTGTGAAGGTCCTTAGTTTCCCGACTTGGCTCCTTCAGGCTTTATTCTTGCTTTTTTTGTTGTCATTTTTCATTTGGAAACGTATATGAAAATAGTACCAGTCTCATAAGTGTGTTACAAAGATTAAACAGAAATGCAAGAAGCATATAGTACGGTACCTGGCATGTAGACAGCCCTTGATAACGGCCATTATTATTACCATTATTACTGTAAAACTAGGATAACCATACTTGTTGTCATTAGAGAATTGTGAGAGTAAGGGTCAGAAATCTATTGAAAACCTCTAGGCCAGGTTCCTGCACACAGTAGGCACAAAATACTGGATTTTACAAGTAGTGGTTCTGAAAGCTTTTCACTCTTTTAAAAGTTGTAACAAAGGACTTTGGTGACACTTTTTTTTTTAAAATAAAAGTCTTTCTTTTGGAGCAGATTGCCTTCTTGGAGTCCATAGCTTCAGAGAGGGTGTGTACATACACGAGCAAATGCCATCCTGGGGTCTCATCCTGCTCCTCTGAATGTTAGTGACATCACATTCTAATTGACCTCAGTATTCTGAGAAAGGGCTTATAGTGCAGGATGTTGTTTATTTTCAACCTTTAGAAACAAATTTGTAAATGTTCACAGTAGCAGAAATAACCACCAGCTTCATCAACCATCAGTATTTTGCTGATCTTATTTCATCTCTCTACCCTTCCCTGGGCACACAAATATATGCACACATGCACGCGCACGCACACACACACACACACACACACACACACACACACGCTTTTTTAATCTGCAAAAACATAAAAGATATCCCAGGCATCATATCATTTTACTGTTAAATACTTCAGCATGCATCTTAACTGATAAGCATTTTTAAACAGAACCACCAATTGCATTCTTCGCTGATTTCTTGATGAGATCAAGCAGAATGTAGCTATAATCACTGGTGAAATGCTTGTGACAATAATGAGCATTTTTATGCAAAATATTACATTTAGTTCAATTCAGCAAATATGTTAATATTTTTGATGTACAAGATGCTGCACACATAGCACATGCAGATGCATAAGGTAGGTGGGTAGACCCTGGGCCTGGGCCTGGGACAAGTCCTACAGAGGGTCCTGAGACATACATACAAATAACTCAAGTTCAAGGCAGTGTTCAAGTAGAAGCCTTAGAGAGCAGGGAGCCTGGCAGGTGGTAGCATCTCTGTGAACACTTGCTGAATGAGAAGCCGAGGTGCAATGTGCTGAGTGGGTTCAAAGCAGGTGTCCTGTTATGGAGAGAGGCTGCACTGAGTAACCGTGTACCTGAGGGGCCTTGAGAAAGGCATGATCTTGGCAAACCATTTCTAAAATTGCAAAACAACATGCACCAGAATAAAAAAAGAGATAAGAATTCACCCATACCCTACCATTGACTGGGTAGAACCCTGTTTCTCTGGGAGTGGTAGTCTCAAAGTGACCTTCAAGGCTGATGGACAGTTCAGACAAGCCTGCACTTTGTATGTTCACGAGTCAGGAATTCACCCTTTTCTTTCTGTCTTTGCATTAAAGCTAGGGTTAGTTTTAATGGCAAAGGGGAGAATAACCACTAAAGACAATGGAGAGATTTTTTTAATGCTGCTAAGCTGAGATTCCTGTAAGCAAATGCACACTTTCCTCAGCTCTTGTTTCTCTCTACTTAGACTTGTAGCTTGTAAATAGATCCATTTCAGGGCAGAGGATGGAGTAGGATGGGAGAATTTAGTTATTTCTTCAACAACTGATAGAGCAGGTGTCTGGGGTGCTGGGGCACAGGGAGTGGCAGGAAGGCAGGGGGAGATGAGGGGTGCTAGAGTGGTGAGAGGAGCTGTCTGAAGGAGGTAGAGGCTGGGGGAGATAGTTGTGAATGCAAGAGGAAGAGCTGCGAGAGGGTTACCACCAGCTGATAGAGGCCTGGAGGTGGGGCCCTGAGGCCCCTGGAATCTTGGCTGGAGGCAGGGAGGGCTTGGTGAAGATGTGGCACACCAGGCTTTCTCTGTTATTCACGAACATCTGCTGAGTAGGGAACCAAGAAGGTAGCGTGCAGGACAGGACAGGGTCAGAGGGAAGAGGGGAGGTTGGGGGTGGCACACATTTCAAGCTGAGGCGACTAGGAGAGGAGTGTCACAGTCATGGGAGAGCCAGGAAAAGAAGCTGGTGGCATTGGGAGCAGGGTGTTAGCTTTGTGTGTGACCCGTTGGCAGAGGAGGGTACGCTGTGAGGTGGACTGGACTATGAAGGGGCCTCGTTTAGATACTGCAGAGACACCCCTAGTCGAGTGCTTGGGTCTGGAGCCCAAGGAAGAATGGGGCGGTGGAGGGGATCCCTGAGTTCTCATACCCTAGCAAGTGAACTCGGGGTGTGTCCAGAGAGGGCTCAGAGGAGGGGGAGAGAGCTGCTCAGGCAGAACTTCCCTGAGTTCCATGGTCTGAGCACTGATTGACCAATCATGTAACCACTTCGCTACCATCTTTTTTTTTAATTGACAAATTAAAATTGAATGTATTTATGGTACGTTCTGATACATGTATACATTGTAAAATGGCTAAATTCAGTTAATTAAATTTATTACCTGATAGGCTCATCCTTTTTGGTAGTAAGACCATTTAAGGCCTATTCTCTTGGCAATTTTCAAGTTCCTGAGTACAACACACCATTAATTATAGTCACCCTACTGTGTGATAAACTCCTGGACGTGTCCTCTTGTCTGGCAGAAATCATGTGTCCTTTGACCGATGTCTACCTCTCCCCTTCCCCCAGCCTCTAGTAGCCACTATTTTACTCTGCTTCTATCAGTGTGACTTTATTTGGTTCCACACACAAATGAAGTTGTACGACATTTGTCTCTCTGTGCCTAGCTTATTTCATTTACTATGTCTTCTAGGTTCATTCATATTATTGCAAATGACAAAGATTTTCCTTATTTTTCAAAGCTGAACAGTCTCCTCCCTCTCCTGCTCCTTTTTGGTACTGTGTATTGAACCCAGGGCCCCCCACATGATAAACCACTGTTCCACCAATGAACTACACCGCCACCCCTTTCTACTATATTTTGAGACAGACTCACTAAGTTCCTCAGGCTGATCTCAAACTTGTAGTCCTCCTGCCCCAGCCTCCTCATAGCTAGGATTACAGGTGTTTGCCACTATGCCTAGCTAGCTGAGTGATATTCTCGTGTGTGTAAATATACCACATTTTCTTTTTTTTTTTTTTTTTCTGGTACCAGAGATCGAACTCGGTCCTTGCGCTTGCACAGCAGGCAGCAAAACCACTGAGCTAAATCCCCGGCCAATACCACATTTTCTTTATCCATTGATGGATCCACACCTTGGGTATTGTGAATAATACTTCAAGAAACACCTGCCATCTTTCATCATAATTTTAACAGCCTTAAAAGGTGCCACTTTGGAAGAATATGCACAGGGGTTGGAAGTATTATTAAAGAGTATATAAGCTGTTAGGAGACAGACAAGAAGTCCCTACAGGTAGCCCGTGGCATTTTTAGTTGCTCTGGCCAGTTGGGCTGGGCTGAGGGTCTGTCCAAAGCTGCCTTCTGGGACAGATTCCTGGTGGTTTGCAGTGTTATTGCCAGCACAGCATCTCGTGTTCCTAAAAATTATCACTCTCTCAGAGGAACTTACAAAATGCAGTTTAGAAGACAGTAAGTTTATTTCATCTGAAACATGAAGATTTTTCTTCAGAAAAGGTGATAGAAAGAATACAGCCCCGGGGATAAGTCTGCCACCTTTGAGCCATGTGGACGTGTTGCTAACCTTTTGTTAAGTTCCATGGCAATCATGAACAGTAATTTACAAATATGTATGTGTGTGTATATATATATACATATATATATGTGTGTGTGTGTGTGCATGTGTGTGTGGGGGGGTGGCAGATGCAGGGCAGATATATCTGTGTACGTAAGTGTACCCCACACACGTACCAGTGTAAGCATTTTATGTAGATTTTAACTTAATCCTTACAATAGTATTATGAGGTGTAGTTACAGTTGTTATCCCAATTTTCCAGGTGATAACCACAGAGAGTGTCTAATCTGCCCAAGGTTACACAGTGTTAGAGCCAGGACTTGAACACAGCCTGCCTGCAGACCTCCGGCCTTGCCACTGCTCTGTGTGGCCTCCGTGTGTTCAGATTAATGCGGTGACACATGGGAAAGCCTTAGGTGAAGGGTCCTGCACATTGCCCTTGAAATGGGCTTGAGGCTTCAGGAGTGGCAGCTGCTACTGCTGCTCCCTGTGGGTGTTGACATTGCTGCATTCCGGGTCAGTCTGACGGCACTAGGGGGTGATCTTGCTGCATGCACAGCCAGTTCAAATCTGTCCCTTTCACACTAGATGAACCTAACTGTGCTGATCTACTTTGGGGCTGTGTCATCCACAGTTCCCCAGAAAGAAGGCTCTCGGGTGACTGGAGCCTTCCTCACCCTACACACACAGTGGTATGAATGTGTGCTGGTGCTTGGTCTGCTAGCCCCTGCTCAGGGGGGCACACCTCAGCCAGGTGACCTCAGCACACTCACCTGTGAAATGAGGAGTCCGGAAGCTGCTCAGGCCCTGCCACGCCAGCAGCCTGTGGTGTTTCTCCAGTGTCCATGTTGTGTGCCCCAAGGCCAGCAGGAGTCACAGTAGTTTAACAAGCCACACCGGAGTCCTGCTTCACTCACAGTTAAGCACTTGTAAATATGACATTTGAGGGAACTAGGATTTTGAGATCTTTCCATTTCCTGGCCCAGTGAATCATTCCTGGAGAGGTCATAATGTTATAAATTTCTTTGGAAGTATAAATCACAAAAGAACAGTTCCTTGACCTCAGCAGTTTATAATTTGTATGAGTCATAAATAAAAGCAAGATTAAATAAAACTAAACTGAGGAAGGTGATGCAGATAAAGATATTAATAGTGCTAGCAAATGAGAAGTTCTGTTGAGGTAGAATTATTTTTCTCCTAGAAGGCAAAGTGTTTTTTTTTTCCAGTAAGTTTATTTGTATATTTTAGGTATAAAATCCAGTTACATTCATCATTGGGATCTTGTACCTTTACATGATGTATCTTGGCTATTTTTTTCTCCATTCGCCTGCCCTCCCTTCATCTGCTCCACCCTTCCCTATTTCCAAAGACTTTGTTGCCATTTTTTCTCCTTTTCTCATATTTTTTCTTTTCCTTTCTTTCCTTTCCCCTACCCCTCCCACTTCCCCTACTCCTTTAGACCTTTTCTTCCTGTTACAGAATATCAATTATACATTTTTAATTACAGTATCATGATTTAAAGGACATAACCACAGATTTTACAGAAATTAAAAGGATATAGAAAGCATATTACAAAAATCTTTTTTGAAATAAATTTGATAACTTCTAAGAAGTACCATGGAAGACAAATTAATGAAACTGACTCTGGAAGAAATATAAAATTTGAATAGCACCTATTAAAGAAAGTATATT
>NW_004624772.1:12655223-12665288 GCF_000247695.1 Heterocephalus glaber
AAGTTCCTAAGGTGCTCTTTGTCATGAAAGTATCTTATTTCTCCATCAATTTTGAAAGATAGTTTTGCAGGGTACATCAGTCTGGGTTGGAGGCTATTTTCCTTTAGACCTTGAAATACTTCACTCCAAGCTCTTCTTGCCTTGAGGGTTTGAGTTGAGAAGTTTGCTATGATTCTGATGGGCTTTCCTTTGTATGTGATTTGTTTGTTTTCTCTAACCGCTTATAGAATTTTGTTCTTCTGTTTGGTTTCTGCAATTTTAACTATTATATGCCTATGTGTAGATTTTTTTTTGATCAAGGTGAGCTGGAGTCCTATATGCCTCACTTATCTGTATGTCAAGTTCCTTTTCCCTGCTTGGGAAGTTTTCTGCCATCACTTCTGTGAACAGTTTTTTTATGTCATCTGCACTTTCTCCTGTTTCTTCATGACTCTGATCAGTCTTATTTTATTCTTGTTTGTATCGTCTAGCAGCTGCTGGATTCATTTCTCATGCTCCCTTACAATTTTGAAGCAATTTTTCTTTCCCTGGTCACTAATTGCAATCTTATCTTCTATATCTGAAATTCTGTCCTCACATTGGCTCATTCTGTTGTGTAGACTTTCAGTGGAGTTTTTAATCTCCTGGAAATTTGTTTTCATGTGTTTTACAGATTCCATTTGTTTCCTATGTTTGGATTCCATCATGTTCCTCAGCTCCTCTATTTTTTTATCTGTGCCCTCTCTAGATTTATTAATCATGTCTTGCATTATTGGCACAATCTCTGCTGTTATCTGAGAAATTATTTCTGATTTCATTATTTCCAGATCCTCTTTTGTTGCCAGTTTAGGGAGTCCAGGTGGTTGAGTATCAGATTGCTCCATCTCTTTTCCCTTTGGGGTTGGCTTAGGTGATCTGTGAGTCTGGTTTTGAGCCTTGTTTACATGTCTTCTCATTTCAACAGATGCAGCCTGCTGTGCCTTTGTTGAGGCAATTTTTTGCTCACCCAGTGCTCTTCAATTCTCAGCAAGCCACAGAGCTGCCTTTTCTCCGCTGCTCACCAGTACACTAATTCCTGGGTTCAGAATTGTTGCCTTCTGGATCCCTGAGCTGACCTGTTATCTGGGTGGGCATCTGGGTGGGGCTTGTGCACACTTGGGATGGTGTCTAGGTGCATCTCTGCCTAGTGCCCCTATGTAGCTGTTGTCTGGGAGTGTCTCTGGCTGGGGGCTGTGCAGCCCAGTTCCTGTTTGTGTGAGCAAGCTTCTGGCTAGGGTCTCACACACTTAGTGATTGTATTGGGGCAAACCTCTGGCTGTTGCTTGTGTGCCTGTGCAGCTCTTTTCCAGGTGGGCCCTTGTCTTGGTCTGGTGTGCCCCAGCCTCTGGGTTTGGGGCAGAGCCCTGGCTGGGATATGCTTCTAGCCATTGTACTCTGGTGCACACCACTGCTCCCCCAACTAAGGTGGTCTGGTGTGCCTTTATTGCAGAGACTTTCTTCACTTTGCTGGTGGGCTTTAATTTTCATCAAGGAGCCTCAGAGAGGCTCTCTTTCTATTGTTCACTTTTGCTCTATCTTCTTGAGCTCACAACAGTGTCCTTTATGACCCCTGCAACTCCGTGCTGTGTATCCAGGTAATGGCTCAGCAGAGCGGGGGGAGGGGGGCCCGCGCAGGGGGCGTGCTGGCACCCTCAAGGCTCACCTCCTCTGCACTGGGCAGGGCTCTTCTCGGAGCTCTGGGGCAGTGGTACAGCGGCCTGAGAGGCTCACCTCCTCTGTGCTAGGGTGGGCTCTGCTCCTTGGCACTCCGACAAAGTGTTACAGAAGAGTAAGGTAGCCTTTTCTAAAAAAACCTTAGCATTAAGGCACCAAACGTAAATTGAGTCCCTACTATATACAATGCAGTATATTTGCAACTTGGTGATGAGGCTCTTAAGCAAAGAGTAATGGAATGGGCAGCTGTTATAGGAGTATATATATGGGAACACAAAGAAGGTGTCACCCTGGCAACCAGGACCCAGGTAACATTCAAGAGTGAGTGGAAGTTGGCAGAACATCCCAAGCAGAGCTCATGAGTGACATGAGACTGTGCAGCAGTGGGAAAACCCCAGGTAATTAGTGCTCACAGGCAGAGAGGGGAGGGAGAGGAAAGAAGGCTACAAAAGAGTTCTAGTACCAGGTCCTGGGCAACTGTGAAGGAGACCTCAGGGCCATTGAAGACGGAAGTGTTGAGAAATGGATTAAGTTCATACAATAAATGTCAAAGGAAAGAGGAATTCTTTTTGTACAAGAGAACAGCAGGACCATGACACAGGCAGGGGACATGCTAGGAACACTTGCTTTTCTTCCACCTCCTGTGGGAATTTGGGCCAGGCAAAGAAGTGAGTGGTCACAAATTTCTGAGAAGATGATTTCCAATTCAGCAGAGCTATAGGCTGAGTTACTTGTGGCGGTAAAAATAACACCCTTTGGGGAGTTTGAGGGTGGGGGTATCTTTTTTGTTTGTGTTTTGAGACAGCGTCTTGCTACTTACTTGAGGCTGGCCTTGAACTTGCAGCAGCCCTCCTGCCTCAGCTTCCTGAGTGTGGAATTATAGGTATACACCACCACGCCCACCTTAGTGGGGGTGTCTTTTGGCTGAATGCAGATTCAACAAATGAGTCAGAGGAACAGCCAAGTGAGGATAAGAATGTGTAGGGAAATGACCTGAGGGCCATTTGGGGTGTAGCAAAGGGTAGCAGGAACCTGAGCCATGGTCAATTGGTGAGCCTCAAGTTCTGGAATGTTCTCTGTGACAAACTTTTCTGGTACTGTTCCAGTGGGAGCTCTGAAGGCCTAAGGTCTTGCTTGGTAGTGCATGGACACTGCACTTCTTATAAGATCTTCTCAAAGACTCAACTTCCTGCAGAAACCAGCAGCTGACTCCAGTCCCATGGAAGGATCAGGGTTCTGATTGAAGACATTTAACTTCTGGCCGTGGGAGTTTTCTTGGGCAGTGGGGAGATAGAAGTGTCTTACATGTTTTATAGCAACTCTCCTAGAATGCTTCCCATCCAGTGCAGAGTCTCTGATTTCTATCCCGGTGTCGGAAGGATCGGGAATTTAATTGTCAGAGCAGGAGCAGTTCTTGTCTCATTCCTTCAGCTAGTTCTCTGTGTGCTGCTCTGATTATTTTTTTATCCTGGCCTCTCCCTCTCCTCTTCAGAACCTGACTATCAGGTGCACCTGAATGCTTCTAAGGTCCCCGGCTTTTCAGATGATCCCACTGAACTGGAATGCCGGGTCGTGGACATGAAGAACTCGGAGGCAAGTGTCCATTTTACCGTGTCATGGTACTACACAGTGAACCGGCGCAGCGACAGTGTGGTGCCCCGTGAGCTCCTAGCAGTCATGGACGGGGACTGGACACTGAGATACGGAGAGAGGGGCAAGCAACGGGCCCAAGATGGAGAGTTTATTTTTTCTAAGGCACACAAAGACACATTCAATTTCCGGATCCAAAGGACTACAGAGGAGGACCGAGGCAATTACTACTGTGTGGTATCCGCGTGGACCAAACAGCGGAACAACAGCTGGGTGAAGAGCAAGGATGTGGTCTCCAAACCTGTCAGTGTATTTTGGGCATCAGAAGGTGGGAGCTTTATTCTGTTCATTATCCATTTTTGTTTTGTTTTGATTTTGCCTAAGTCATTCTGTTGTATTTTTCAGGTGCACATTCACTAGGAATCAATGCCCATACACTAAGAATCCATAGTCACCACATTACTATCCATGCCCTCTTTCAACTTAGCAACTACTGCCTGTCCTATACTCCCAGTGCCAAAAAGGCCGCTCTACACCTCATTGTCATTAGGCAAAAACTCCTGTCTCCTGAACCCTATGTCTGAGTGTTTCTTCCTCTTTCTTCCATTAAATAGTAGTGTTTGGCAGCTTTCCATCACTTTGACAAAATACTAGGGAAAGCAACTTAAAGGAGGAAATGTTTATTTTGGCTCTTGGTTTCAGAGATTTCAATCCATGGTCTGTTGGCTTCATCACCTTTAGACCTGTGGCACAGCAGAAACAGGCAGCAGAAAGGTTGGCAAAGGAAAGCTCCTCACCTCATGGCAGACAGGAAGCAGAGAGGGAGGGGAAGAGCTAGGGACAAGAGGTACTCTTCAGTGACCTAACTACCTCTAATCATCTTTCTGTAATTATTATGACACCTGAAAGTGGTCTCAGATGTATCTAGGGTGGGAGGTGGCATGAGTTATGGTCAATCACTTATCAACCCTAAATTCCCAATCATATCACTCCCCTGCATAGATCCATAACTTCCCTATACTCTGCCTAAACCCCAGCCCCATTCAAAGCCAACTTTCTGCTTCCTCCCTACCTGCTTCTGCATAGCTAAATGTGGTTGGAGGAAACCATTTCAACAACGTTAATCTCACTACAAATCTGTGATCCTTGTGTCAAGTGGGTTCTCAACATTGCCTGGCAGTCATTCTGCATTTATTTACTCCCCCATACTTCTAAGTGACATTTGTATACTATTTTCTGCAGATCTCTTCCATCAGCTGTTGGCTCTTTCCTCTTCCCTAAAAGAACAATCAGGATTTCCTCATACTCTACCCCAAGTGGCTGAACCTATGTTATTCAGCATTATGTCCTAGAAAAGGCCAGGCCCTCTCACTACTCTTGCACACGGTCCTTGCTTTTATGGCTTCAATATTTCTCTCACCTCTAGACCTTTCCCATTGACCTATTAACCTGTGGTTCACTCTCTCTACCTTTTTTTAAATGCAAAACTAATCTTGATCTTTTGCCTCCATCTTTCTATTCCTCATAACTCCTACTCTACTTTTGGAGGCATAATATTTGATTTATCTATATTTGATGTATTCACTTTCTCTCCTCCCATTCTCTCTGGGCTTTTCCCCTTGCTGCACAGGTTAAGATTACCAGGGATTAACATATTACGAAATCCACTCATCAGTCATCTTACTTGACTTGGCAGGATTTAGCACAGGTGATTGCTCCTTCCTTCTGAAAAGACTTTGGTTTTTCCTCTGCCTTGTGGGGCACCACCTTCTTTAGGCTTTCTCCAAACTTCACTGGCTACTTCTTCGCAGTCTACTTTGCTGATTCCTATTGATTTCTCTAATCTCAAGGATTATACAAATTCAGGACATGGTCTTTGGACTTCTAGTCTGCTTAACAGCTCCCTTGATAATCTCTTCTGATTTCATGAATTCAAATACCTTTTTTTTTAATTAGAGAATACTTTACTAGTTTCTGTAATCAAACCCACGTAAGACCTTACATACTTAATATAGTGCATTACCCCCGTACAAATGGAAAACAAAATTGAGTTTAACTTTTCTAGACCAATATGGCTGTTAATTTATTTACAATGCCAATTCAACATAGTAATCAAATACCTTTTGTATACCAGTGACTCCCAATTTTACAGTTCTTCCCTAGGGCCTTTTCAGAACTCCACACTCAGTATTATGTTGCTGTCTTGACACTTAGACTTGTCTAGTGGGCATTTCAGACTTCCGTTCAAAATGGCACTTCTGGTCTCTGCCAACTCTCTTCTGTCTTCTGTCTTCTCTCACCTTGTCTAGTACCATTGTTTTAGTAGTTCTCATCAAAACATTCATCTTTGACACCCCATTCTTGTTTCCTTTTTGTGTGAGGTGTGTGGTACTGGGGATAGAACCCAGCACCTTACTCATGCTAGGCAAGCACAACCCTTAAATGCAAATCAGGTCATGAAACTTATCATCTTCAAACTTCAGAGGTTCCTTCAGAGGTTCTGCCCAGAGTCCTCTCGGTGGCCTTGTGTGCCTATAGCTCTTGACCCCCTTACATTCTGGCCTCACCGACAACTCTCCCCAATGCCTATTCCCCTTGGACCACTCTCCTTCCCCAGATCCACAGACCTCCAGGCATGTGCTTCCCTTCCTACTCTAAACTTTTGTTCCCTCTATCTGGAATGCTTTTCCCCAGGAGGAAGCAAGGCATACTCCCTCTCCTCCTTCAGGACCTTTGTCAGATGGTGTCTTCTCTGAGGGAATGTCCTTGGTCACTCTACCTAAAATTGTACCCCCCATACACAACCCTATACCTTTCTGTTGCTTGTCTATATTTTTTCCTTAAATGATCCCCATCTAACCTTACCACATATTCTACTTATTTATTTTGGTTGTCTTCCTCCACTAAGATATAAAGAGAAGGGCTTTCTGTGTGCTTGGTTTACTGTTGTAGTCCCAGTACCTAGAGTATGGCAGGCTCTCAGTAAGCACTTGTTCAACGAGTAAATGGATGACCAAACTCAAAGAGTGATCCTAGAGAGACAGTGTAGTGTACATGCTCTGCTAATGGGCTTGGTGGAATTAGTGTTCCAAAAAACCCAACATAAAGCTCTCATCTTCTGACTGAACAGATTATAGAATTAATCATTGTAATAAAGGATAAAAAGATTGGATCAAATGGATTTATTTATCTATTCAAAAAATATTTAAGTACTTTCCACATGCCTGACATTGTGCCATTATAATAGATGAATTCTAACATATATATGTATGTGTGTATATATATATATATACATATATATATACACACATATATATATGCTTAGAGATTATGGTTTTTACAGGCAAACAGAAAGAAAACATTTAAACCTAACGTTAGTGTAGCCAGTGACCTTGGCTCAAAATGTTAAAACAGCATCTCTGAAATTAAAGTGTAAACCAAGTGGAAGTGATTAGACCTACAGGTGCATGTGCTTCCATCATCTTCATACTAAATCTGTTCTGTAATGTTACCATCCTAGGATTCCCTCTGGCTCTGCTCCTCCACACAGCTAGCTTAGCCAGAGTGCTTTCCCTGAACTCAGCAGATGCTCAGGGCAAGAGAGGCAAGTGGTGTGGCTGAAACCCTGGCCTAGGTTTTGAGTTCAACTGTGCCCTCCCCAACTCACTAATGAATCTTTGGGGATGCCGTTAGCTCCTCGAATTCTCTCTCCTAGTGAAATGTCTCAAGGACTTGAAAATCCTCCAAACCACAATCTCAGCATCACAAAATCTCACCATCAGTTCCTTCTCTCCTTGCAACCCCTACATCTTCTCAGACTGATTCTTCCTGTGTGGTGCTGTTCAGCTCACTTAGGAAGTTTGCCCATTTTCATTAGTGCTATTACATGGTAATGTGCAAATAAATTCCTCTTTCCTTGACATTTTGCTTTTAGATACAAACCATTTTGACTGATCCTGTTGAAAATCACCTCCTTCTGGTCCTTCATTCCAGATTCCGTGCTTGTGGTGAAGGCAAGGCAGCCAAAGCCTGTCTTTGCTTCAGGAAATACATTTGAGATGACTTGCAAAGTATCTTCCAAGAATATTAAGTCACCACGCTACTCTGTCCTCATCACAGCTGAGAAGCCTGTCGGGGACTTCTCCAGTCCCAATGAAACAAAGCCTATCATCTCCCTGGACCAGGATGCTGTAGTGAAGCTGGAGAACTGGACAGATGCTTCACGGGTAGATGGTGTTGTGTTAGAGAAAGTGCAGGACGATGAGTTTCGCTATCGAATGTACCAGACTCAGGTCTCAGATGCAGGACTGTACCGCTGCATGGTAACAGCCTGGTCGCCTGTCAGGGGTAACCTGTGGCGGGAAGCGGCAACCGGCCTCTCCAATCCTATTGAGATAGACTTCCAGACCTCAGGTAAGCAGGAAATCTGTTAAATCATGGATTGAGCTAGAGGTGACTCCAGGGTGTTGATCAGTTATCTTTATTTTTATTTTCAAAGACAGCTTTATTGAAATAGAGTTCACATGCCCATTTAAAGAATATAAAGTATATGATTCGGTGGCTTTTCATATATTCACAGTGTTGTGCAACCATCACTACAATCAATTGTAGAACATTTTCACAGCACCAAAAGAAAGCCTGAACCCCTTAAGTGATACCCTCCAGTCCCACCTCCCATCCTCCAGCAAGTATTCTTTCTTTTAGATTTGCCTCTTCTAGACATTCACACAACTAGAATATAATTTGTGGCCTTCTTATCTGCTACTTTCATTTAGCATAATGTTTTCTTTTTTTTGGTACTGGGGATCGAACTCAGTCCTTGCACTTTTGAGGCAGGTGGCAGAACCACTGAGCTAAATCCACAGCCCATAGCATAATGTTTTCAAGAGTCATCCATGTTGCAGGATATATAGTACTTAACTTTTATGGCTGAATAATGTTCCACTGTATGGATAATCCTACATTTGGTTTAATACTTCCTGAGTTGATGGGCATTTGGGTGTCTCCAGAGTCAGGCTCTTATATGCTATGAACAGTCATGTGCAAGTTTTTTTGTGAATATGTTTTTATTTCTGTCCTCATTTTTTAAAAAAATAGACTGAAACCCAGCTGCTTCACATTCTTTAGGGATCATGGTAGACTATAAAGAAAGAAAGAGGGGAACTGAACTTCTAGAGAGGCTAAATGACTTGCCAAAAGTGGGAAGTTGAGAGCTGAGACTCCAGTGTTAACCAGCTATGTGGCTTTCTGCATTTAGGGCTGAAGGCGGTGACTTCTGTTTTTGGCCCAAAGATGAGACAGAGGAGTGTCTCATTCCCAACTG
Organism: Heterocephalus glaber; assembly: GCF_000247695.1. The sequence continues at coordinate 12,663,829 of NW_004624772.1, forward strand.
TATTCCTTGTCTTGCTTTTAGATTGAAAAAAAGACTTGCAACAATTAGTCACCAGTGCTACTGTGGTAGCTCTGTTTAGAATAATTATTAATGGTATTGTCTGTGGGAAAACTAATTAACACAAGGACATTTTGATATCTGTTCTGAAATGATTTTATCTTTGGCAGCTAGAGTGTGTTACCCTGTGAGGCAGAAAGCTCCACCTTTGTTGATGGCAGAGGTACAAGGTGTATACAGTACTATCAAATAGAAATATTTCTTACTGGCTGGGTGTGGTCGTGCACACCAGTTTTCCCAGCACTCTGGGAGACTGACACAGGGAGACTACAAGTTTGAGCACAGCCTGGGAAATTAGCAAGACCTTGTCTCAAAAGAAAAAATAAAAAGAGTTGGAGTTGTAGCTCAGTGTGAAGGGTCTGGGTTCAATCTTCAGTACCTCATGTATGCAATTCATTAAGATCCTCTTACAAAGCTGTGAATGTGCATGTATTTGGTTATATTTCAGCAGGAAGATTAAATAAGCATTTTAAGTCCCCGATCTTATTTAGAGTAGTATTATTTTGAAGGATTATCATTTGTGACTTTAATACCAAAAGTTTTCACTAACTCTATACTGGGTTCCAGTTACAAATTTCTTAATATGTAAATCCATGCTCATCTATAAAAATGTAGACATTAATCAAATCATTATAACAAATGCAAGATGTTTCTTGAATTGAATTATTTGCATTTGCTTTACATTTAACTAGGCTGTAATAAAGTGTGTTTTCTATAATATTTTTAACCTTTTGTGGCAAAATAATCCTTTAGCATCTCTTAATCTCTAAATTAATAAAGCATAAATATTGATTGAAACCTTAGATTTAGAGAGTAGATAAACCATAGGCCTCTTTTATGATGTATGTATTTGCTTGTTTTTAATAGCAGCTGTATGGAGGTGTGATTTACATACCATTAAAATTCACCTATTTAAAGTGTACAATTTAGTAGTTTTGAATGTATTTACAGAGTTGAATGACCCCAAAAGGAAACCTCATTCCCATTACTGTTCACTACATCCCCTCACTCCCTGCCCTTGGCAATCACTGATCTACTTTGTATCGCTGCAGATTTTCCTCTTCTGACCATTTCATTGAGTTGAATCATACAGTTTGTGGACTTTGCACATGGCTTCTTTCACTGAGGCATGATGGTTTCAGAGTTGATCAGTGTTGTAGCATGTATCAATACTTTGTTGCTTTTTATGGCTAATTTTCCATTGTGTGGATATACTCTATTTTGGTAATCCTCTGTTGATGGACATTTAGATTACTCCACTTTTTGGTTATTATGAATAATGCTGCCATAAACATTTTCTTTTTTTACTTTTTTTTCCCCCCATTAAGTTTATTGGTACATTTTAGGTATAAAATACAGTTACATTCATCATTGGGATCTTGTACCATTACATGAGTCTCCTG